>PVKP010003715.1:0-105311 GCA_004027715.1 Plecturocebus donacophilus
AGGAGCTGCGATCCCCTGTAGGAGGAGAGGCATTCTGATTTTGGGTGTTCTCAGCCTTTTTGCACTGGTTTCTTCCCATTTTTGTGGATTTATCCACCTGTCATCTTTGTAATTGCCGACTTTCAGATTGGGTCTCTGAGTGGACGTCTGGCTTGTTGGTGATGAAGTTTTTTCTGTTTCTTAGTTTTCCTTCGGGGGGCGCCCCTTCCCCACAGAGCTGGGCCTTCCCAGGTTCAGCTGTGCTCGCTCTCTCCTCAGCGCTTCCAATTGCTGTTCTCCTTGTGGGGATGTGACCAGCGGAGCCTTTAGGCACCCAGTCCCGTACACTCCGCACCGAGAAGTGCCGCGCCGGCCAAAAGAGTCACACTGGCGACCCGTGTGGCTCCTTCGCCAGGAATCTCCCAGTCTGTGGGCATCAAAAAATTCATCTGCAATTGCGGCATCCACTTGCTCTCTGCACTTTCACTGGGAGCTACCATCTGGAGCTGCTGCTATGTGGCCATCTTGGATCTCTCTCCGCCCGGTGATGAAGTTTTTCTGTTTCTTAGTTTTCCTTTGGCGGATGCCCCTTCCCCACAGAGCTGGACCTTCCTGGGTTCGCTGTGCTTGCTGTGAAACTCTCAGTCCTCAGCCCTTTCAATTGCTGCTTTCCTCGTGGGGATGGGACCAGCCGAGCCCATCTGTCCCGTATAATCTGCACTGGGAAGCACCGCGCCGGGGCGCCAGCAAAATAGCCGCGCTGGCGACCCGTGTGGCTCCTCTGCCGGGAATCTCCCGGTCTGTGGGCAACAAAAATTCGTCGGAAAGTGCGATGTCCACTCGTTCTCTGTGCTTTCACTGGGAGCTACATTCCTGAGCTGTTGCTAATCGGCCATCTTGGATCTCTCTCCCTCTTACTAATTTCTTAAGGAGTATACAGAATAAAATTTGTTTACACTTTCTTTTTGATTCATACCCATTATTGATAGGGTAGTGACATTGGTGTGGTAGAGATTCACAAAAAGATGGTGGAAAACATATAATTGAATGAATCATATCATTTCACGAAAATGAAAACATGGTTTAAGTTCAGGTCCAACATCCTTAACCTATAATTATAAAATTGAAAAATAAACGAAAAACAATTTTTTGTTTCATTTTTATAACTTATCTGGCAATAAGAACTGGTCTTATGATAGATTATTTATAAATTTATAATATTTATTTTAAATAATGTGCATATTCATATCTTCTGCAGAAATATTAATATTCAACTATAGATTGCTGCCTGAGACCCTCACTGGTGGTATATATACTATATTTTCTAAAAAACAAAAATTTAAAATCTCAATCAATGAGGTCACCATGTTTTTTCCAAAAGTAATAATAGGATCTAACATCTAATGAGCTAGTGTTAGACATTGTTCTAAGCCATTAATATGTATATTTGTTTATTTTATCCTCTAAACAAATACATATGAATGATTATCCATTTCTCATGAGAACATGAAGTCTAAAAGAGAGTGAATAACAACTAGCAAGTGTAAGATGTATAATTCAATTTGACCCCCAACCCTGTTTATTTTTTACATTATTTTGCTTGAATTATTCATTGGCAGATATCTTTCTAAATATACTAAACTGCCTTCAGTAGGGCAAAATTAAAGTTTTGGTATTATCCTCTTTTTCTCCCACTCTTCTAAATTCCTATAAATTCAAATAATTATATGATTGGTTACAGGATACCTGCTCTATCCTCCTGAGATGGTGAAATCTCATTTTCTTTGCTGTTTTTCTTTTCCTCTGTTGTTAATTCGTTAACGTCTAACCTCCCGTACTTTTATTCTCTGCCGTAGGCATTGCCTTCTGTCTTCACTGTGTTTTTCAGTTTAATGTAAATATGACAAACCACCTTAAGGTGAAATGTTGTATTGGAAAACAAATTCAAATGGTAATTTATGAGGTCTTGAAAAGTAATGTGAACCTTTTCAAAAAAATTCTGCAAGATATAACAATTGAGAAATTGCATCATGCAACGCAGAAAGTCTTCCTAAAAATATTCTTCTGTAATTACATTTCTCATAGTAATTATGATCTTCTTTTCTTTACATCCCTTTGTTTATAGTCATCTACCTTCATCTTTGTGATAGCTTCCTAAATCCCTTTATACCTTAGTCCATCTTTTTGCATTCTAGACCTATCATTTTCTTCTCCAGTAACTTCTTGTTATTTTTTATGTAAAGCCACTCACCCCTTCTCTCAAACAAAAATTTTCTCAGAAGATTGGAGTGGCTGTCGGGGCTACTTTGCTTACCAGTTTTGGTTTCAGGCATGCATACCTCTCCTGTGATATTGTCTATGCATTCTGTATGAAACAGCCAGAATTAATACACATTAGTAGGCAATAGAAGCATTCAAGCTCCAATCTAACTCCTGTTCGTTTATTTTTTCTCTAAAATATGCTACCTCTCTTTGTATCTGATTAGAGCTCTACTGTGCAGCCAAGGATTTTTGCTTGTTTTATATATAATTATTCTAGTTCTACTTTGTTTACAATCTCATTGAAGATAAAGTGGAGAAATTAGTTATCAACTGGGATAAAAATAAAGCTGACTTACATAGAGAGATGTGATCATTCCCAAATCTTACCTGACTCATCAAACTACTGTCATCATTGTTGGAATTTCCATCATACCTTTCCCAGAGCAGATGCTCAGCAGATATTTGAATGAATATCATAGGATATTAGCTCTCTATGGGACATGGGCCCATGAGATTTGCTTGCTACTCAGTTTGCAATCCTTTTCTATTGTTCATTCACAATTTTACTACTGCTTTTTTAAAAAAAAATTAAGCTTAAGAGGCAAGCTATGGTGCAGAGCCTATCATGGGAATCCCCAAAACTACGGTTTATATAGGGCAATGATTGACGTATGCTTGCTTCTGAATATGGTGTTTATATCTATGGAAATCTGCCAAAATCTTCATTCCCAACCATCTGACATAATGTTGATCACAAGTTAATCTACTAACATGATCCCTCCACATTTCCCGGAACATTTTGTTTCCTGACAGAGGGAAGAGACAATAAAATGTTTATCAGGAGCTGAGTTTGGCCATCATTTAAAACATTTAAGTCATCCCCCTAAAAGCAAAACAATACAGCATTGTTCTTGACCTTGAGTAAATAATATTTAAAGCTAGTTTTAGTAGCATATAGAAACCTTAGAATACGATGAGGGCAGAATAAGGCCAATTTATCTTGTATGTTCCTTTTCTTTTTTTCCTAAATCATCTACTTTAAAGTTAATATATTTCTTCTGGATCCACAAAACATTACAACTCTTTCTGGGAGTAGTATTTTGTTCTAACAGCTAAAATGATTCCCCTTCATTCAGGACCATCTGGGTAGTGTATTGTTTCCTGTGCAAAATGAAAGTTCAGATCCTCAAGCCATTAAAACACAGGTAAAAAGTGCCATTAAAGTTACTAATATATACAGGTTTTTTTTTTTTTAATTTGCAGACTGTTATTCTCATTTGTCATGATTATTCATTAAAGCCTTTTTAAGTTAAAAAATTAAAGTTTTAACATTATTAATATAATTTTTATCATTCATCTTTATATTGTGCAATGCCAGTTTTAAATGCAAATAAAGAAGCAATTAACTTATAGATGAAATCATGAAAATTACATAACTCCTATTTTCTAGCTTGAATATGCATATTTATTTCATTCTTAGCAGAAGAATCAAATAGAGACTGTTCGTAAACTAAGTCAACTGTGCTTACTTAATTTAATAGGCACACCTTCTATCCAACACTATCTTTGGCTTAGAAATGAGGAAGGAAGAGCTGAACAAAAAGGAAACTATGTGTTGCTCTGTATTTCCCTTTTCGTATGTGTCGGCAGTTTTCCATAAGTGGCTATTAATAAAGGGAAATAAAGTAAGGAAATATATGATGGTATTTCTTAGCCACTCATGTCTCCCAGAATGCTGTTGCCTTCTTACTGTCTTCAAAGCAAGTTCTGGTTTGAACAGAAGGTGTGGTTTCTCAGAAATGAGAACACCCCTCTCATTCAATCATAAAATATCATGCTTACCTTGCATAAACTTTTAGTCTTGTTTCACTCTCTCGTATTGTGGGTCCACTGGAATTCTGTGCTTATGGGCCATTAAGGGCACTATATGCAAATAGGGCAGCGTGGAACAGCAGCAGGGATGTATATTGCATGTGCATCCTTTGCTCATGCACATGCTCTCTTGTCTCATCAGACCTCACATGCAAAGCACAAATTTAAAGATAAAATGAATAACAATTTAGGAGAGTAGTTTCTCAGCTTGTACACCTATGAAGTTGCCCTGTCTACATTTCACTCTTGTTTTCTTGAAAAATTATAACCCAAGAGTGAACAGTGGAATAGAGAAAGGAAATAAACCAACCACAGGCTTACGTTTCATGTCAGGATTATTTAATAATCTGGACACACAAGTCCACTAATGGATATAATTTCATATTCATCCACTCCCTAGTTTAGTGAAAATTTGTCTTATTCTGAAATGGATAAATAAAAAGAGGTACTTGGAAAATATGTGGTGTGTAAACAGAAATTGCCCAAGTGGGAAGCTTAAAGAAATTACAAAAAGACATGCAGCTGTTTCTAAATTGTAAATTCAAATTCAGATGGTATTTAAGTAGTTTTATTTTTCTCGGTATGTTAGATTCCTGATTTCTAAAAAATAACAGTTATGCACCATATATCCTAAATCACAAAGCCCCTCCTACCCTAGATGTGAATTATGTTTTCTTTAAAGGGGTTTATCCACTGAAAAAGAAAAGATGGCAGGGAAGATGTTAGAGCCATGTGTGTCTAGCCAGACCGTGCCTTCTCATTTTGAGTGTCTCTGAGCCAACATTCTGAAGACAGATAGTAATCTAGAAATGGATTTGTACCTTTTACACATCATTACCTTACATTTTCCCTGCCTGTCAGGCAGGCCAAAGATTAATGATTCAAGCATTCTCTGCCTTACTGATTCTGTTTCGCATCTGAGGCTTGTATATTTATTTTCACTTTCCACCTTTGACCATTGAATTGGACTCAGGAAAGTATGTATGGCAGTATGCCTCAATACTACCCTTGTGTAACGTTCTATCTATGTATGGTCCTTAAGAGAGCAAGGTGGCAATACTGAAATTAAATGGCATATGACATGACTAGTCCAATAAATTGGAGAATATTTTGTTCTTTGGAGATATATGGGTGTGTTTTGGAGGATTTATCTTGCCTATGAAATCAAAGATAGTGAAATGCAGGGGACTAAATGGTAAGGTCTTAAATTTCAAACATTCCAGAAAATGTTGCATATTTCATTTCAGGAAAGAAGTTTTTCTTAGCTTACTGAACATGATAACCTACTCTGAATAACTTTACTTCTTCAATTTTTAAGTAAAACTTGAGATAGGGAAATTTCTATCAAATTTATGATGTTATGTACTTAAATGCAGTAAAACTCCTTAATCAAAAGCCTTTGCCCTGTTTATTTAGCTATGAAGTAATTGCATAGGAACAGATTGTGAAGTGAAGAGACAATGTTTCAGACCCAGAAAGCCATTAACACTACTCCAGCCTTTTAAAGCCACAATGACTTTGTAAAAGTTCTATAATCATTCAGACCTTGCCAGTTGTCATTGAAGAAATAACACTGAAAGGGATAATCTGAGGCTCTGACATATACAAGGTGTGTCAATGTGGGGAGAGAGGTGACACACAAAGTGTAGTTGTTGTGGAATGTGAATGTGGATGAATCAATAGGTGTTTATTAAGTACCTACTAACTGTGAGCACTTCGGATGTGTGAGAGATGCAAAGAACACATCTCTGTTCCCAAGGGATAAAGATGAAACAATAGTAAGCCAGAGGACATTGTCACATTTGATGTGCGCAGCACTCAGTTGTCCTCACACTGAGTGTGGTCTGTGTCCAAAGGCATTTGAGGCTCACAACCATCCAATGACTTAGGTTCAGTGCATATCATCTCTGCTTTAAAAGGAGACTAAATCACCAGGAAGTTTAGTAACTTTCTCAAATTCACACAAATAGGAAATAGTGAAATTGGGTCTGAAAAGCAGAATGTTTGAATCCAAGTCGGCAATCATGCTTTCTATGTTATAAAAAAATGAATTTTGTCTTTAAATTTTCAACAGCAATTTTGTGCTCATTTTAGGAAAAGAGTAATTCTGTGTTTTGTGTACATTTTCTAGTTATTTCCCTCAATGAAGCATGACATAAAATAATTAATTGTTGAAAAAACACAGGTAGGAGATCAGAACAATGTAAGAAATTAGGATTTCAAATGTAATAGCATACTAATTACAAATAAATATCTGGTTGTTTATCTATGCACACTTAATGATTCAGTATAATTTTAAGAATACAATTTTTATTTGTTCAAATAGGTGATGACATTTTACATTTGCTCTCTCACTTAGTAAAGACAGCCCTGAAAATAGCCAAATACAATATTTCAAAGTAAGTTTCTGAAATGTAAGCCACTTATTTACGTAGGTAGAAACTCCTCTGAAGACTATGAAAATAAATTCCAGCTGTTTTATAAGAGCTGGAATTAAACAGTTAGAAAAGACTCATTTACTGGAAATGCATTTTGAATTTCCACAAACAGTGGTAATATGTCCCTTAAACTAATGTTAAATATAATGATATGAGATATGATTTGCCTAACTAAAATAAGAAATCTCCAGGGGAATTTTTAAGAAGTATTTTCTTAAAAGTAAAAGCATTTACTCATGTTTTGGCATATTTATTCTAGTGGAGAAGTATACCAGGGTATAATAGAGGCTTTAAAAACAGAAGGGTCACTTGATTTCTTCTGCTTTTCTCTACAATTGTGAATTAAAGATCATTCATTTAGCAAGCTGGTAAGTATTTATTGAGCCAAGGATGTGCCAGACACTACATTAGACAGTGGACAAATAAAAATAAACCAAGCAGACATGGTGCCAGTCAGTGATGTTCTAAAACAGAGGATGTGGTGGGCAGTGGAAACAGCTTATCTGAAGCACAAGCAACAAGCTGTTGCATTGTATGTAGAGAATTCAAGAACAAGAATAAAAATGAATAAAATCAACCTGCTTTTTATCACTATGCCCTGTCAATTCTAAACAATGTTAGTGTTAAAATAGCTTCCCTCTGTTGGAGAAGACTTTTCTATGCACCCTGCCATTCTTATTGTAAAATCATTTTGATAGCTTTATTTAAAAACCTGGAACAGCCCAGGTATAAAAATCACAGGCAAATGCATAACAAACTGTGATACGTTCATATAATGGAATACTAAACAGTAGTTAAACAAATTACTGTTACATTCAACATCTGGGATGAACCTGAAAAATATGAGATTAACTAGAAGATAACTTACATAAGACTATGTTCTGTGTGATACCACTTACATAAAAATTCAAGAAAAGAAAACACATACTGTGGTGAAAATCAAAACAGTGGTCATCTCCAAAGGAGCATGGAAAGATTTAATTGAGCATGGGTAGGAATACTTTCTTGGATGCTGGTCATGTTTAATATCTTGGTAAGTTTTGTGATGCAAAGATATACACATTTGTCAAAATGTAGACAATATATATTTAAGGTTTGTGCATTTTATTGTATGTAAATTTAAATTTTTATTTCTTTTACTTTTTCTTCCACAAGAAAACATCTGCAAGTATATTGTATATAAGTTTTATATCAGAAGATGAAAACATTTATAATCAAATATTTAATTCAATTAAGTGTGTATTATTTATGGTGAAGGTCATTGACCTCAAAATTTTATTTTGAAATGCATAAAAAATAAGAAGGGATGAAATCTTTCACTTGTGTGGGATGTTTGATAATTTTCATAATACAATGATTGAATAGAAATATATGGTGGTTAGACAGAAGATAGATTAGATAGATAGATAGAAAGATAGATGGATAGATAAGATAGATGAATAAAAATATGGCTAGGCAAATAAATGACATGTCCTGATTGTTTAAGGACCTGAACAAATTACTATTTGCAACAGGATGGCTTACACTGATTGACATAGGCCAACTATCACCCACTCCAGAAACTGAAGACTATATTCCACAATGCCCACTATAGTTCATTTTATTTCAGAAAATATTTTTCATCCATTGCTTGTAATAGGTTTTTGTATGCCTTTGGAGGTAACTCCCATTCACCTCCTAACCCAGGAGACAAAAGGATGATTAGCTTGGTTACATCCGTTTTCAACCTGAGGGAGCCGTAGGTCTTTAGATCCATATCTTGTGATAAGCCAAATCAGTCCTCCAGAGCTGCTGGTTTTCTCAGTTGCCTTTCAACTCACTGAGCCAGGCAGCCTCTGGAGGATGAGGAAGGAAGACTTCGATTTTTTTCCCTGAGTTATGAAAACGTCTTCACAAAGGTACCAATCAATGATTCTTGATCTTTGCATCTTTTCTTTTTCACCATTTATTTTATGCAGCTCAAGGTCTGGAATGGAAACTCAGCAATCTTTGGCTCCCTAATGCCCCTTCCTGGTTTTTGTTAGTTCATAGAAATAAGCTCTGTCATTCAGCAAATCCCATCTTGCTGGCTGAAGCAGGCAGGCCTCAGGATAAATAGATCTATTTGTTTCTTTGGGATGTTCTTTTGGTAGCACAGACTCTATAATATATGCTTCAGTATATTTCTAGCACCTGAAGCCCTGAACTGCCTTTTGCTGATTCATAGTAATATTTTAGAGTCTTCAGGACATACTTGCTCCCAATTCAAAAGCCTTAACTTTAAATGTAAACTGCTAACTGAGTAGTAAATTTTTCAGCAAGTGAATAAATATACTTCTACTTAAAAAAAACTGGGAAGACAAGAAAGGAAGAAAGAAATGTTAAAATCCAGTTACTCCATCCCTTTCTTAACAAAGTTTTCTTTTATACTTGAAGCATAGTTTTCTCATGTAATGAAAGGGGCAAAATAATTTAAGCCAGCATATTTTTGATGGACAATGTATGTACGTATACAAACTAGAATCCTACACTCTGCCAAGTTCTCTAATCGGTAGTTTTCCTTTAGGAATAAGGACTAATGGAAAATCTAATCTGAGGTTCTGCTGTGGCAGCAAAAAAGTTTTAGGACTGCAAACTTTTATTTTTATTCAATTATTTTTTAATTGAGTAAAACCTGTGGACATTTGTCACTTCACTAGAGACGAACTGGCCAATCACGTACTAGATTTAATGGAACAGGCAGGGAGGGCCCTGGGGTGAGACCCAATCTATCTGCTAGGTCCACAAGGCCGACCCTCAAGCCAACATAGATTTTTCTCAAGCCTTAAGCTTTAATAGTTTTTCCTGTTAAGCCCTAGTCTTAGGAACCATTGCTACATTTTTCCTTCTCGTTTTTGGAATTGAAACACCCATCCTATCCCTGTCCTGCCATTATAATTTGGAAGCACATAACTTATCTGGTTTCATAACTAGGAGGAATTTTACCTTGCCTCTCACTCATATCTGACTTAAATGACATTTTTATGGTACTTTGAACTTCAGACTTGAGAATTGATGCTGGAACTAGGTGAGACTTTTGGAGCTGTTGTACTAGGTGACACTTTTGGGGCTGTTGCAGTGGAATGAATGTGTTTTGCATGTGGGAAGGACATAAATTTTGAGAAGCCAGGGGCAGAATGCTATGGACTGAATATGTGTGTTTTCTCAAAATTTCTGTTGAAGTCCTAATCCTCTATGGGATGGTATTGGGAGATAACTGGGTTTGGATAACATCATGGGAGTGAAGCCTCATATTGGAATTGGTGTTTTCCTAAGTGGCTGGAGGATACAGAGCACTAGCTCTCTCACTTGCTCTCTCTCTCTCTCTTTCTTGCTCTGTCTCTCACTCTTTCTCTTCCCCCACCCATGGGAGAATACAATGAGAATAGATGGCAAACCGAAATGAGGGCCCTCACCAATCAAGGAATTTCCTGGTGTCTTTGTAGAAGTTCTGTTTCCAAAACTGTGCGAAATAAATTTTTATTCTTTAAACCACCGGATCTATGGTATTTTTATTATCACAGCCCACCATAACTAAGACAGACATCTGCAACAGACTACAGTAAAGGCTTTGACAATTTACTTAGCAGAAGAACCATGTGGACAACTTACTAAAAGTGCAAAATGTGAGGTCTCAAAGCCCCATGGATTTCGCTTTAGTAGGGCTGGAGACAATCCCTGAAGTCGAATTTTTGATAAGTATCACAACTGATTTTGATGCAGGTGATTTTAAGGGCTCTACTTTAAAGAATACTGCTTAGAGCCCAATTCTGATGTTACTACTCAGTAACTACTCATATACAGCTAAGGAAGGAGTTTGAGGCAGAGAGAGCTAAGTTTGCATTCTAACTTTTTCACTTATTTGCTAGGAGACAGAAGGCAAATGATTAACCCATATGAGCTTCAGCTTTTATACCTTTGCAAAAGAAATAATGTTGATATCTACCTCACAAAGCTTCTGAGAGTTGAATGGGATTAAACATGTAAAATTTAATATATAGTATTAATATTATTCTTGGACACAGGCCAACGTTTTAATCAGAAACATTGATTTTCAATTTGTAAAGATCTTCTTCTCCTCCAGAATCTAGCCTGCTTAAATTTCTGGGAGTGTTGAGTTATGAACCAGCATGAAAAAGAAATAGAAAACTCTTGGTTATTTGGCACATTATTACATCCTAGGCATTGTGCTGGACTCTCTGGAATATTTACTTCATTTCATCATCAGAACAATATTAACCCAAGTGAGGAATAAAAGACAAGGAAGCTAAGACGTTTGCTCAAGTTCTTGTGTCTGGTAAGCAGCCGGATCTGTTTCATTCCACGTTGATTTGATTCTCAAGTTACATGAAATCATGGAAAGCATTAATTTTTCCAGGCAAATTAGTGATTTTGGAGATACTATTCTGAGATAGGGATCCCTATAAACTTGAGGCAGCAATACAGTATAGTAGAATAGAGGAGCCCCAGAATAGAGTGAGGAAAGGCTGAAAGATTATAATGAAGCTCTGTAGAATATTGAAACATTGTGTTTATAACAATAGTTCATCCCATTATTTCTCCCCTGGGCAATGCCATTTTGTCTAGCCACAGTCAAGGAGAGCTGGTACACCAGTAGACTCTATTCTCCAACATGGAACAATGACAGTGCTTCAAAGGGGCACTTGTCATCTCCTGCAAAGCCTGTCTGAGTCACAGTTAGAAATCATAAGACCAGATCTGTCAGAGCTTACATAGACTGGGGTGCTATATTAAGTATCTTTTCTTTAAGGCCATTTACAATCCATGTTCCTGTGATTTGTTTTGGGAATAGAGGGCTGAACAGGTATAAGGTGAGAAGTAATTATGATTAATTTGAGAGATAACATGTGAAATCATCATGTTTTGAGCTCTTTTGTGGGATCAATACATGTTGTATTCTAGTATTATTTCCAGCAGTAAGCCCAGGTTTTCTATGGTAATTCTTTCCTGGTTGAAGTAGATCACATTAGGTAAAATACCTGCTTGATTTTAGTTAATGTGATTGAAGTCACTAAATGGGTTCATATGTTAAATGAGATCATATTACTTTCAAAAGGAAACTGATTTGCCAAATTCTCTTTTCATTTTAACTTTCATGTTCTTTCAATACTGAGCACACAAATGTTTGGGTTCTTGTCTGCAAGGTATTTACTTAACCTGTGCTTTGTACGTCTATTCTCATAATTATAAAAATCTATGAGACAGTCACAGCTTATTTTTCTGAAATGACCATTTGGCTTGATGATTTGGAAGAAATTTAGAATTCAACAGGTAGAGACATATTATGAAGGCAAATATAAAATTGACCTGTATTATGATATACTGCAGGCTGACTTAGCACTGTATACCCAGGTGCTTAAGTCTAGGTGTGTTTATTTTGATAGCTAAGGCTTATTGAGTACCTACCTTGTGCCAGGCAATGTGACAAATGCTCTGCCTGCTCCATCTCATTTTGTCTTCACAACACTATGAAGTGGCTATTATTATCCCTATCTTATGGATGAAACTGAGACTTTCAGATGAAAAGAACATTCCTACATTTGTAGGAATGTGTAGTAGATATCAAATCTTGACCTTATGTTCAGATCTGAGATTGGTAAAGTTTGTGCCATTAACTACTGAGTTGTAGTGAATATTGTTCTTAACAGCTACCCTCTAGCTGTTAACAGGTTTTAGTGGGCACAGACATAGTTAACACTTAGTGACTTAAGAATGACAGAGTAGCTAGCCACACATGCTGTTTCATTTCTAGAGAGTCTGTGTGAAACTGTTTTTTTTTTAACTTCCAGAGACTCAACTGCTACATATATTTGTTTAGGCATTAGTAAGTCTTTTTTGGTGAGAATTAAATAGCCCCAGGGTACATTTTTTTCTGTCTTAGTCAACCACCTATTTTTAAAAAGACAAATAGCAGTTGTTCCACAGGGTAGTTTTCTTTTTCAGAAACTAGAATTTACAGTGGTTTCTGGTCTATAATCAATGCATTATTTATGCAAAGAGAATATTCTGAAATTTCCTGTAGTCGGGGATTTCAGAGTTAAAATGAGTTTACTCATCATAGCTGTGGGCTGGGATTTCTGCATGTTTCACAAGGTAATTCTTTGTGTCTTTTTGGTTTCAAATTTTATCCAAAATCCTTGAAAATCAAAGATAAGTAGTTACCCCCTCTGTTTCAGAACTGACCATGCACTGTAAGTTTACAAATTATACATGTGAGATCAAAGTGTGAAAACTTTCAATTCTCTCTCAAAAGTGATTTTAGTCTCAATTAACTCCAGGCAAAAAAAAAAGAATACCTCATGGGGTCTGCCCAGTGCTTGAACATTCATCAAGAGGCTTCAAGTATATTATCTGATTCTGACTTAAAACAGCCCCAGGAGGTCTGCTATGATTATGCACCTTTATAGGTTCAGGTAAGCTAACAGACAGTACGAAAGTAGTGGAGGTAGTCCCAAACCCAATTCCTCTGTTTCCAAGTCTGATCTTCCTCCTAAATCATTCCTGGCATCCACTGCTCCTTTTCACCGAATGAAACAGGATGCATTTTGTGATGAGCATGTTGCTTCTAAGCCCAATGTTCATAAGCCAGCAAATAGGAGGAAGAATTATCAGTGATTTTTTCCCTAGCCTCTCAACTCTTCTCCCTGCCTTTTGACATCCATCCCTGTTTCTGGAATATTATATTGGCTTTAGCTGTACAAAAGTCCTTAGACTATAGCCTGCTGGTCAAACCTGTCCTCTGTAATTCTGTAGTTTCGATTATTGACAGCTTTACTTACTGGTATCCATCTTACCCAGGGAGTTGTCACTACTATAAAATCAGGTAAATAATTCCCTAGCAATATCTTTGTAGCTAACAATATAATCACTATTACTTTTCAGAATTTATTTTTATGTGATCAGAAGATATCTAGAGGCTAAAATGACATGAACCAAAGACATAAATCGTTGTGGCTCCCTCCTAGCCTCCTTCTCTTCTTCCCTCTCCCTTTCTTCCCTCTTATCCATAAATGAACACATTTTGCTAAAATGGCTAAACATCTTAAAGTGCCAGGCATTGTGCCGAGGACTGTAGATAAAAGGGTGAAATGGCATAAGCCCTGCCTAGGAATTTTCTCAGGCAGGCCAACATGGTGACAAATGTAACACAAATAAATGTTCTGTTGGAAGAGCCCTTTGTTAACTTGCATTGAGAGAAAATAATGAAGGATGGAACATGTGAAAGAATTCAGGTTATAAAATATGTAAAATTAAGTGAGATATTATATTCATCTGTTATCACACTGCTATAAAAATATCCAAGACTCAGTAATTGTAAAGGAAAGAGGTTTAATTGACTCAGTTGCACATAGCTGGGGAGGCCCGCAGAAACATTCAATCATGGCAGAAGGGGAAGCAGATACATCTCACATGGCAGCAGGTGAGAGAGAGAGACTGAGTGTGAAGGAGGAACTGTCAAACACTTATAAAACCATTAGATCTTGTAAGAACTCACCATCATGAGAACAGCATATGGGAGACTGCTCCCATGATCCAATTACTTCTCTCCCTGAACACGTGAGGATTACAGGTCCTTCCTTTGACACATAGGAATTGCAATTGCAGATGAAATTGTGTGGCTCTGTGTCCCCACCCTATCAGATATAAATGAATGTATAAATAGCCTCAATTAATAAAGCACCAATAAGTCACAGGAGGTATATAAGAGATATTTTTAATACAGGGAGACTTTATTTCACTGAAATAATACTAGTTGCATGGTAGCAAATTACCTTCATTGGGATTAAATTTGTGGCTTTTTTTCCTCTCCTTTCTAAATAAGAGTAGTAACAGAAATATTACCTTGAAATCACTTGAAAGAGGTTTTTCTTAGAGTAGATCACCTACAAGTTATTCAAAGGCAGTCTTTTTTGAGAAAGTGGATGTATTGTCCGTGGAAATGTACATGATGAGCCCTATTAATTTTTAACTGTGGAGAAGAAATATCTTATTGACTTTTTCTTTGGGAAGGGGGTTGTTGTTTTTGGAGTTTTTCTTGTTTGTTTGATTGTTTTTGAGACAGTGTCCTGCTCTGTTACCCAGGCTGGAATCCAGCAGTGCAAGCAACCTCGGCTTGCTGCAACCTCCACCTCCTGGATTCAACCAATTCTCCTGCCTCAGTCTCCCAAGTAGCTGAGACTACAGGTGTGTACCACTACACCCAGTTAACTTTTATATTTTTAGTAGAGATGGGGTTTCACCATGTTGGTCAGACTGTACTCGAGCTCCTGGCCTCAAGTGATTCAGCCACTATGGCCTCCCAAAGTACTGGAATTAC
This sequence comes from Plecturocebus donacophilus, assembly GCA_004027715.1. Lineage (NCBI taxonomy): Eukaryota > Metazoa > Chordata > Mammalia > Primates > Pitheciidae > Plecturocebus > Plecturocebus donacophilus. Next base: position 14,908 of record PVKP010003715.1, read on the forward strand.
AGGCCTGAGCCTCTGCACCCGGCTTGATTGGCTTATATAGCCAAATCTCTGCCGAGGGAAGAGTCAGGAAATCTGCCGAGGTGCAGAGTACAAACACTAGTTCTGTCCTTCTTGCTCCTGTGCTTTAAGAATGTGAATGTGAATTGGAAGGATGAAATGATTTGGGATGAAACTCCAGGAACCTGTGGCAGGGTATTTAGGTTTGAGTCTGTCATTGAGGTAGAGAGATTGTCTCCTCTTGAAAAATCAAGGATTATCTGTGTGGGTTTCAGGTCACCAAGCTGTTAACTCAGTAGTGTACCCTCTTCCTCTTTGGGGCTGGAGAGAGCCCATAGATGACACATATCCTGGGTAGCAACAAAAAGTAAGACAAAAGAAGACTGATGAAATACCAAGATGCCAATTTTTTTTCTGTTGCAATATAGAAGCCCAAGGGCCCCCACCCCAAATAGAAAGCCTATTTATTGGAGCTTATATAATCTGAGAAGGTAAAACCCTCAGAGGGATATAATGAACTCTCTACTGATATGGAGACTTGTGATTACTAAGATTAATAAAATAGTGTTACTGAATTTTTCTTAAAGTAACTTACACAACAGCTCAATCACATTAGATGGATTTGGACCCAAGTCTGTAATTTATATCTCCACATCAATTACGCCCATCCTGGTAACCAATGACTGCTACCATGCAAGGCAATGACTAGCCTCGGGAGAACGTGGAGTAGGTGATAACATTTTCTAACTTGATATTTTATAAGGGACAAATTACATTTCTTTTTACACAAATTGGTGCTTTGAAAGCCTGGCATGTATTATATAGTTAAGGTTTGAAAAGGGCCTAAGGAGTTGAGAACACCTAATCAACCAATTATGTTCTGTAGCAATTACTTTTAAACGTAAATTCCTATATAAGTGGCTGTGACTAGAGATATTCATCTTTGTCATTAGCCCCCATAATATGCAGGAATGAGAGGAAATAGGCTGTGCATATTTCGTTTTCTGACAGGCATTATTTGATTGCCTCATTTCTCCCTTTCATCGATTTAGGGCATTCTATTTCAAGATGGATGAAAATGTGCTGTGCCAAAGGGTTTAAAGTGAGAGTTGGACTTGTAATATGCAAGAAGGAATTTAGAGTGTCATCATTCATAATAAACACAAAATGCCCTCCATGGCTAAATTTGTTGGATTCACAGAGAGCAGACTTTATACAAAAGCAAATACAAAACAAAAAACTTCCTTACTCTCTTGTGACAAAATTGAATGTGGAATTAGTTATCTTCCTTAACTGTTTCATAAGAATTTGTCCTGATGCATTGAGTGTGTAGCATTATGTAGCACAGAACTGTTAAAATAGCAATCTGTGAACTGCTTACCTGTACAGGAGGCACGTTGAAATAGGTGGTTATGACCTACCTAAGACTGGTATGATTTTAAGAGGCATCATAACAATTACTTGGTTTGAGTGTTTGTGTCCACTCAGAATTCATGTATTGAAATTTCAGTCCCCCCTCATGATGGAATTAGGAGGTAGGGCCTTTTGGGGGGGGCTCTTTTTCTCATGAGTAAGGTTGGGGCATTTGTAAAAGGCGTCAGGGGAGCTTGTTTCTGTCATGTAAAGAAGGGGAGCTCCTTCTGCCATGTAAAGGCACAGCAAGAAGCTCGGAGTCTGCATTTTGAAAGACGACCCTTACAAGAACCCAGCCTTGCTGGTATCTGATCTTGGACTTCTAGACTTCCAGAACTCTGAGGAAAAAAAAATTGCTGTTGTTTATAAGCCACTATGGTATTTTATTATAGAAACCTGAACAGACTGATATGGTTAATGTATGGATTTTTGCCAACTTTTTCCTTACCCTCCACCATTAAGGAGGTTTGTTACTTGGCTGCTTTATTTTCTTCCCCTTGCCCATTCTTTAAAGATGGTCCTTTCTTGATAGATTTTTCTTTGGGGCTAATGAAAAATTGATGGTTATGGGTGGATAATAGGACCAGATGGGTAACAGAGAAAGTGGGTGACTTAGCGAAATAATTTGCCAATCTGTTGGCTAAGACTGGGGAGAAAGACACAGAAAGAGTTAAAACCATGACAGCAGAAGATTACAGAAGGAATTTTTCAAGAATTTGGAATTAGGGAAGTGAAAAGCACCTACAATGTGCAAGAAAAATGTAAAGGAGAGAAATGGAGAATTTGCTCTAGTATATACATGTTCTTTTTGTAGAATCATAAATTCAAGTGAAATAGTCTTTATTTTAAATTTATCTTCTGGCTGCTGAACTGTCTCTTTGAATACAACATGACTAGAATTGGACCAGATGTATGATATTAAAGTTTACATATAATCATCTTTCTAGGAGTTGTTTAATTGAGAACAGGGGTCTACAAACTACAGGCTGTGGAACAAATCTTATCACAATCTGTCCAGGTGAATAGTGTTTTCTTTAAACACAGCTATGTTTATTTGCTTACTCTTGTCTATTGCTCCTTTCACACTGAACAGACAGAGGTGAGTAGTTGCAACAGAAAATGCATGGCCTGTGAAACTAAAAATATTTAAATCCCTTTTTTTTCCTTTAAATGTTTTAAGCAGACATCATTTTAGATTCATATGTAGTTGTAAGAAATGATATAAAGGTATCTCATGTAATCTATACCTAATTTTCCCTGGTAACTTTTTTTTAACACTAGAATAGCACAACCAGAATATTGACATTGATACAGTTAAGATAAAGAACAGTTACATCACCAAGCTCCTACATTCTCCTTCAACCCTGGCAACCATGAATCTCTTCTCCATTTCTATAATTTTGTCACTTTTAGAATATTTTACAATTGAATAGTACAGTATGTTACTGATATGGTTTGGCTGTGTCCCCACTCAAATCTCATTTTGAAATGTAGCTCCCATAATTCCCACATGTCATAGGAGGGACCCAGTGGGAAGTAATTGAATCATGGGGTCGGTTTTCCCATGCTGTTCTTATGATAGTGAATAAGTCTCATAAGATCTAATGGTTTTATAAAGGGGAATTTCCCTCTACATACTCCTTTGTCTGCCTCCATGTAAAACATGCCTTTCTCCTCCTTCACTTTCTGCCATTATTGTGAGGCTTGCTCAGCCATGTGGAACTGTGAGTCCATCAAACTTCTTTTTTTATTTAAATTACCCAGTCTCAGGTATGTCTTTATTAGTGTGAGAATGAACTAATACAGTCACCTTTTAGAATTGGCTTTCTTCTCTTAGCATAATTCTCTAGAGAGTTATCCAGTTTGTTGTGTGTATCAAAATTTTGTTCCTTTTTACTGCAAATATACTATTCCATTGTGTGTGAATTCCACAGTTTAACTGTGTACCCACTAAAGTAAATTGGGTTTTCTCCAATATTTCGCTATTATAAATAAAGCCTCTTTGAAAACTTGTGTATAAGTTTTTGTGTAAACATAAGTTTTCATTTATCTGGTATAAAAGCCTAAGAATACAGTTGCTGGGCAATGTGGTAGTGGTATGTTTGGTTTTTTAAAAAAACGCCAACTCATTTTCCAGAGTTACATTCCCACCAGCAACATATGAGTGATCCAGTTTCTCTGTATCCTTGACAGGTTTTGGTGTTGTCACTATTTTTTATTTTAGCATTTCTGATACATGCATTATTTATCATGTTATCTCATTGTGGTTTTAGTTTGCAGTTCTATAATGGTTAAATATGTTTAATTTAGTTTCATGTACTCTTTTCAAATCAGTGTATTTTCTTTGAGGAAATGACTGGTCATGTCTTATGCATATTTTTATTTCAATAATTTTACCATTTTCACTTTTTTGGCATCTTGTTGCTATCTTTTTCTGGCACTCCAATATATTGCTTCTATCTTATTGTAGAGAGGTTAGAAAAAAGCTTGAAATAATTACAACTGGATAAAATAAAATTTGCCCTATTAAAATCTCCCTATGAATAAAGTTTAGGAGATTAGGAGAGCTTAGTGTCCTTCCTGTGGCTTGAATGTGTCCTCCAAGATTGTGTGTTGGAAATTTAATTTCGAATTTAATAGTATTGAGAGGTGGGACCTTTGAGAGGTTATTAGATCATGAGGTCTCTTTCCTCATGAATGTATTAATGTTGTTATTGTGGGAGTGGGCATGTTATAAAAGTGAGTTTAACATTCTTCCTCCCTGGCTTTCATCCTCTTTGGCCCTTCTGTCTTTCATCCTGAGACAATAGAGCACAAAGGCCTTCTCCAGAGGCTAGTGCCATGCTCTTGGACTTTCCAGCATCCAGAACTCTGAGGCATAATACATTCTTGTCCATTATGAATTACTCAGTCTGTGGTATTCTTTCATAGCAGCATAAAACAGTCTAAGATAGAAAATAAGTAATGAGAAGCAGGACTATTACTATAACAAATACTTAAAGTGTGAACATGGCTTCGGACTGCGTAATGGTTAGAGGCTGAATTAATTTAGAAGAGCAGACTAAGGAAAGACTAGAGTGCTGTGAATGGAGCATTACGTGAAATTGTAGGGAAGGCTCAGAAGAAGACAAGAGCTGTAGAAAGCCTAAATCTTTGTAGTGATTACTTCACTGGTTGTGACCTGAATGTTGTTAGAAATATGCAGAGTAAAGGCCATTATAATGAGGTCTCAGATAGAAGTGAGGAATATCTTATTAACAACTGGAGTAAAAGGCCTTCCTTGCTATAAATTACCAAAGAAGTTGGCTGAATTACGTCCATGCCCTAGCACTTTATGGGAGGTGGAATTTAATAGCAATAAACAAGTATATCTGGTGAAAGAAATTTCTAAACAAAATATGGAAGGGGTTGTGTGGCTACTTTTAACTACATATAGTAAGATACTGTAGGAAATGAATAATTTAAAGACAAAATATATACTTAAGTGAGAAGCAGAGTGAAAAGATTTGGAAAAATTGCAGCCTGGTCACGTAAAGAATGAAAAGGAGACTTTAGGAGAGCAAACCAAAGGTGTGAACAAATGATCATTTGCTATAGACATTAATATGGGTAAAAAAAAAAAAGCCAAGTTCTGTTCATCAAGACAAGACAATAGAAGAATAGGCATGAAAACATTTCAGTGATCTTCAAGGCAAACTAGGACCTTCAGGGCAAAGTTGCCAGAGAAGTGTCTGTGGGATCTCAGCATCTGCTGCCTTATGCTGCCTCAGGGCAATGCTTTTCACATTCCAACACAACCTTGTTGGCTACACCAGCCATGGTTCAAGTAAATCCAGATGTGGCTCAACCCACCACTTCAGAAAGTACAAGCTGTAAACCTTGGCAACATCTGAATGGTTCTAATTATGCAGGTGTGCAGGAGGCAAGAGCTGTGGGTCCATTGTGGCCTCTGCCTAGATTTCAAGGGATGCTGCAAACAGCTGCTGCTTGACAAAGCCACTGCAAAAAGCCGCCACTAGAGCAATGCCCAGCATAGCCATGGGAATGGGACCTCAGCAGTCTCCACTAGGGTAATGCCCTATAAGAGTGGCCACTGCAGCCACTCAGTGAAAGAGGGGTCACCCCAGAGACCCCAAAACTGCAGCACAGCCAGCTTGCAATGCCAACAAATGAGAGCAGCTGGGTAGGCTGAGACTAGCGAAGCTAAAGGGGTGGGACTACCTGAGGCCTGAGAGACCCAACTCCTACCATGGTGTGCCCAGAAGGCAGGACATGGAGTCAAAAAAGTGTATACTGAAGACTTAAAATTTAATTTTGTAAACCCTGTTGAATTTTAGACTTATTTGAAACCTGTTACCCCGTTTTTCTGCCTATTTTCCCTTTTGATATGGAAACACCTATCTTATGCCTGTACCATCATTAAACAAGTTATCTTCAGACAAGATAATCTGTTTTGACTTCATAGCTGGAGAGAATTTGTTTCAGGATGCATTGTGCCTTTTCACTCATATATGATTTAAATGAAACTTTGAGCTGTGCATTTTTAAATTGATATTGGAAAGAGTTAAGACTTTGGGGACTGTTGGGATGGGATGTGTGTATTTTGTATTGTGGGAATGACATGGATTTTGCAGGCTAGGAGCATAATACTATGATTTAAATGCATCCCCCAAGGTTAATGTGTTGAACATTTAATCCCCATTGCAACAATTTTGATAGCTGAGGCTTTTAAGAAGTGATTAGGTCATGAGGGTTTTGCCTTTATGAGTACATTAATGTCATTATCCCAGAAGTAGGTTGTTATCACCAGATTGGGATTGTTACAAAAGCAACTTTAGCCTCCTCTTGCTCTCTCGCCCTTATGCTTTCTACCATGGGATGATGCATCACACGGCCAGTGCCATGCTCTTGGAGTTTCCAGATTTCAGAATCGTGAGCCAAACAAATTCATGTTTATTATAAAGTACCCAGTGTATAGTATTGCTATACCATATAAAATGGACTAAGACAGTCATCCTTTAGAACACATCAAGTAGAAAAAAAAATCAAAAACTTACGTTCTGTAAAATATGATAGCTGTATAAAAATTAAATATAATGTCTACTCTCAAAGAAATTCTAATTTAGTAAGAAAGATAACTATGACGTGCTCCTAGTTTTCCTTCTTTATTCCTGTCATTGTGTTTCACTCTTCTCTTGAAGCTTGCCTCTTGTATTATGAATTGGTGCATAAAGAACTTAAGGATAGATACACAAGTTCCTTCACAAGCCAAAAGAAGCTCATGCCACTTGCTTTTGCTGAGATAGATAAGTATCTAAAAAAATGCCAAAATACAGTTACCAAAGCTGATATAATTTAAATGTTTTTCCTTAAAAATAGTTTTAGCACAAAGTATAATGCAGTTTGACTATGCAATTTACATAATAGTTATATAATTCTTAAAAATAGTTGTTAACATATTACAGTAGCATTGTCAGGTAATGGAACTCATATTTAAAGATGTATGATAAGCATATTGTCCTCCAGTCCTTCAAGTGCATCTCCAGTATTTGCAGATTAATGTTAGAACTGTACATTTGAAATCTTCTGTGAATGTGAAATTCAAATGAAGTGCCTCTCTCTTGACCTGTTGGGGTCAGTTAAGCCTCTGCAGAGCTGAGGGTTCCAGATGCAGTATAAAGTCCACAAGCAATGAAACCCACCAGGATCCCAGGAGCTCAGGAATAATCATCTATCCTCGTTATAGGTAGAATACAAACACAGTTATGACATACTTAGGATAATAGCCATGAATCTCTTGGAGATACACAAGTTAAGCAGAACAGCAAGATGACACCCAAGCAGTTGGGGAGATTGGATGCCTCACATACACTCCTCCCTGATTCTGTGTATGCCTTTGGGGGCACGTAGACACTCTTTACAAGCTGAGTTAGGCTTTCTAGGATTATGACTTAAATAAGTGACTCCTGAGGGATAGCTCCTACAAGGTACCTCCATACCAGTTTACTCAGTAAGTACAAATTCAAATTGAGATAGTATGTCTGATACATGCAGACTATGATAGAGTGGTTTGGATGATAAACTTTAGATTCAGATAGACCTGGGTTCATATCTAGCTAGGAACCAACTCAGAATGTATTTGACATATGTGAACAAATAAATGTTTTCTTGTCTATAAAAGGGGAACATTAATTTTGTGTCCTATCTCATAGGAGTCTTGAGCAAATTAAATGTGATTTGTTACATAAAGCACTTAACACCATACCTGGCATGAAGTAAACTTTTAATATATATAAATTATTTATGATTATTATTAACATTTCATTTTTGATCTTAATATTTTAATAAGATGGATCTTCATTAAACCATGGATCAGTGATACAGTGACTAGTTATAATTTGGTAGAAATTTAAAGTTCATTGATTAATGGTTAGATTTACTGACAAATAGACATTAATATATGTTATAGTTGATAACTTTACTCAGAAATGTTTCTTAAGGACAACTTGAATCTTTTCTCCCAGGTGACCATCCTCAGGCATTGGGCTCAAATAAACTCTATACTTAGTCATTTAAAAAAATAAACTTTTCTTATGTAAAATACAAGGTTAAAGTCTTTAAAAGTATTTCTCAGTTTTAAACTTTCTGTGCTTTATTCTATGATTTTCATTTTTACATAAATCTCCACCTTTGCATTTCTATTGGATTACAAAAACTATAAGAATTTAAAATAGTTTAATTTTCTTCAAAGATGAAGAAGACCTTATAAAGATTTTATTTCTAATGTTCTATAGACGAATCTATTGAAGGTAGTAGGCCACCTTTCCATATTGTAAATGCTTCCATTATGATAATAGAACCATGATACAGGTGCTAAAATCAGTTTATGCCTACTCACATCTTAGGCATACAGCCAAGCCATAACTTCGTGTCAAAGGCAGGTTTCTGCCTGTCAGAGAAGCTTTGTTTATGCCTTCAAATCACTCTCATTTTCCTCTGCCAGCCACATGCAGCTTGGAGGTAGAGTTTAGGTGGAAGAGGTAGAAATTCATGGGGAAATATCTTGCCCTAATGAAGCCTATGGGGCCCTCTTATGAAGAATGCAGGGCTGCCTTCTGCTCCTGCTCCTAAAATAGTAGAACCACAATGGTGGACAGGAAAAAACAGAATGCCTGGAGTTTTCCAGTGATTTGTAACATGCATTTATGTGGGGAATTACTTATCTTAGAACAACTGTGCAAAGAGAGCAAACAATCCCTAAAAGGAACTGGATTCAGGTTATCTACTGAGTAGAAAAAATCAAGACACCTGAGAAACTGAATGAGACAATATACTACATGGAATACATTCCATATAGCCTGATATATAAATTTATCTCTCTTCTTCTCTGTTCATGTGTGTGTATGTGTGTGTGTGTGTGTGTGTTTCTATGAATATATAGGTATACTTTCTGTGTACCAATCCACTTATTTGTATTGGAATTCTAGTATTTAAGAAAGCCATTTGTTTGATTAAAAATCTGCAACCCTGTAAAGTTCACCCACGGATTCTTGTTTTGACTTCTTAAGCAGCCTAGAGTGTCTATTCACCCTTAATTGTGATAGTTTGTAAACTTTTAGAAGATAATTCTTGTATGTTTTCTGAATTTGCTTTTATTGCAAGTTTCTCAAAACCTTCCACTGTTAAAAATTTATATTTTATATAATTTTGAGTAAATGCACAGTTATATTATTCCTTTTCTGAGTATAACCCGTATTCTCCTGAGGGGTGGATATAGACATGGCTCCTAATAGAGTAATAGTAATAGTAGTAGTAGAAATCGTAATAACTGACTCAGTCACTGAGAAGAGCACTTTCGTATATTTGCTGCTTCTTTCTTCATAGTGACCTTCTGAGAGAGGTGTACATTATCCTCATTTTTCTGTTTATGTGTTAGGAAACTGAAGCTCAGGATGGTTATAAAATTATTCCAAAAATTACACAAGTAGCCTAAGCCAGTTATGAAAGCAGTTTGGTCTGGCACCAAAGCTTAGACTTTTAAACACTCTGCTATCTTTTCCTGTCTGATGATCCTTCCTGAAGAACGGGGTGCTAGCAATGCCAGAAACTGAAGAGCATTGCCTCAAGATCTGAAGAATGCACTTTCTTGGTGAAAGTCACAGGAACAGGATGAAGTGTGAAAGAAAAAATTAATCCCATAACTGGACAACACTAACTTTCCAAACAGGCTGGATTTTAGTCTCCTAAGCAGATACAGGCAGCTCTGCATTTTCATTGGTTTGAGGATGGTTCTGTTCTCTCTTTATCCTTAGTAAAGGTGGTTTGTAAATTAAATGTAAAGGTCGTTTCTGCTAAGGTAATAGATTAATGGTGTTTTAGGTCATTTGGTTGTTTAGGTTTTCCATGACTTAGATCTAAGAATGAGTAAAAGTACTCCAGGGAGCACTGAGAAACAATGGCCCCTCAAATTTCCATGTGTGTGAGTACACACATTCACGCGTGCACACACACCCACACACCCACACACGTCCCCCAAGGGAAACAATTCTTTCTGTTTTTCTGATTTTTCGAGTACTGCTTATCAATCTGTTCAAAAACTCTTTATTAATCTTTTTAAAATGTTCAACCTGTTGCAGACAGATGCCCCTGTAAAAGATAATAAACATAGCATAATAGAACAATGAAATTAAAGAAGATACGTAAAATACAGGCGTACACTTTGTATTGTTATGACAACGGACATAAAATCACTGTCAAATTGCTACGGAAGTCTCTAAACATGCCCAGTTTCTGTCCTTAACTTGTCATGAAGCAACACTGCTTCACGGGGCACACTGGCTGTGGCGCCTCCTCAGAAGATTTTGTTCCAGAAAATAACATGTGAACACGTTTATGTATAAGATAAGATTATAAAAGTGGCTTGGTTTTAAATATGTTGTATATTTCTAAGTCCTATGAAAAAGGACCTGGGGAAAACGGAAAAAGGATGCAAGAAAGGGGAGAAACTGAGCCCCAACTAGGGAGTAGTGAGTGAGCCTTTGTTCCCTGGTACCGTATCTTTTTGTTCTTTTTTTTTTTTAATTTCTTTTTCTTGCCCACTCCTGGATCTATTTGTTGTTGTTGTTGCTGAGACGGCCTCATTCTGTCCCCCAGGCTGGAGTGCAGTGGCACAGTCTCGGCTCCCTGCAGCGTCAGCTTCCTGTGCTCAAGGAGTCCTCCCACCTCAGCCTCTCAAGTAGCTGGGATTCCAAGAATGCACCATCACACTTGGCTAATCTTTGTATTTTTTGTAGAGATGGGGTCTCGTTAGTTGCCCAGCTTGGTCTCAAACTCCTGAGCTCAAAGGACCTTCCCACCTCAGCCTCCCAGAGTGCTGGGATTACAGATGCGAGCCACTGTGCCCAGCCTTTCCTTTTTTATTTTCTTATCTCGATTCCTTCTTTCCAAGTCATAATCTTTCTCTTGACTACTTACTTTCTCTCACACTATAACCCTCTTTTTTTTCTTCTCATTTTTCTTTCTGCTTTCCTTCTAAGTATGAATTATTTCACGTATTTCATTTGGAAAATATCAGGACAAATACAAGGAAACACTTATAAACCTATCTTGGTTTTACAAATAATGGTTTGGTATAAATCTTTCATATTTTTGGAGGAAACAAAATATTTTGAATACAAAGAAAAGTAGTTAAGTCCTATTCATATACCCCCTGGGAATTACTGTGTTAAAGCTGCATTGCTTCCTCCTTGCCTAGGTTTTGCTTTTGCTCTACAAGAGCCTCTCAAAGACCAATATGTCCTACTGGTTTATTATGTTTGAAAATTGTTCAAAATAGTGCATGGCTTAAATATCATCATTAAGTTTTTAAATTTAATAAACTGTTTATGAATCATCCAAGTTGATGCAGATAGACTGTGTTCTTTATTGTAGTTGCTATATGGTCTTCTATTGAGTGACGTGACACAATTTGGGTATTCAGATAGTCTTTCTTCTTAGATGATAATTTGGTTTTCAAAATGTTTACTGCTATAAATATTGTTCTAACAGCATATTTGCACACATCTTTACATGTATTTTTAGAAGAGGGCTTCTGACATAGCAAAGCATGAAAATGAATTTTGCCAAGATATTCTCCAAAGTATTTGTTTTTGTACAAACTACATGATCGCTACTCCTTCATCTTACCCAACCCTTGATGTTGTCAGTTTCCTTAAAGTTTTTCTAATCTAGTGGGAGAGAACTATTACCTTTTAAAATCTGCGTGTCCCAAATAACTACTGGTATTAATATTCTGCATATATTTATTGTTCAAACAAGATTCTTCCTCTGGGAATTGCTCATTCATTGTTTGCTTACATCTCTATTGGATTTCTAGCCTTTTAAAATTAATTTGGAGAAGTTCTTTAACTTCAGCAGACATTAATCAGTTCCCTTTGATATGGGTTGCAAATATATTCTCTAAAAATATATTCTCTAAGGCGGTTCTTTTTTGAGGGCTTGGTAAAGACTGTCCTTTGTTCCGCAGAGAAATATTTAATTTCTGTAGGTAAACTTACTTATCTCTTCCTTTCTTTTTGTGCTTTCTGTGGCCGCTTTAGAAAATTTTTCCTTATGCTAATATCATAAGCATATTTTTCAATATTTTGTCTTAAAGGGTGTAGAAGATTTTTAAAACATTTCCATGTCTAATCCACCTGAAATTACTTTTTGCTATCTTTCCATCTATTGTTTTGTCATCTGTTACTGTTCTGTAACACTGCATTTTATTTCTTCTCTCTTGTCAGTGAATATCTTTCAAAACCTTCTATTAACATATTAAGATATTTGTTAAAGAATCAGGTTGTGCCATGTTTGCATATATTTTTTTAAGACTTCCTGAAATGGTGGGTTCTTTTTTTGTTCCTGCTTCAAATATGTGAGTGCTCTTTTTTATATTTATAGTGCTGACTTCTTCTTGGCATTGCCAGGCCTGGCCTTCCCCGCACAGAGTAGAAATATGAAATATGAGAAATAGAATGGAAAGTTTTTATTGAAGCAATTTCCCGTTGCTTTTCTGACATTAGATAAGAATATATAGATAGCATTTCTCTATGAGCAGATGAAGAAATGAATGCCTAATTGTACACTTATTACTCTCTTTCTAATTACTATGAACTTTAAGATAACTTGCCTGGTTTGATTCTCCAACAATCCCTTGACACAATTATCACTGTTCTTATTGTTTCACACAGATACTTCAAGTCCCAATTCCATGCACTAGTTGTTAACTTCCTTTTTGTCCCACTCAAGAAAGCAAAACCATTAAATGAGAAAAGTACAAAACACAATGGATTTAACTGAAAATGAATTAGAAAATACATATCTGCCCTGCTTACCATTGATAAAATCTTTGACACATTGGACAATGCACAGCCCTTAAAATCTAAATTCAAAAGAAGCTCATTCCCCTCAAGTTGTACACGAATATTCCAAAGACTGATTTTAGAATATGTAAGCAACACAAATTGCTCTAATCTTTAGAAGTTGGTTAATAGAAACAAATTTCTGATGAACCAGTAATCTGGTAAATGATTACTCAGTACACTTATTATGTGAGATAGTCTTTGGAGAATTGTCATTCTGTTAATTGGTATTTTCAGAAAGTGACCTTGGCTGATTACTTCCAATACTTTGATTATTTGAGGTATTGCTCATGTTTCCTCTCCATGAGAGTAATATACTCCAGTTTATCCCAATCTTCACAAAGTCAACTGTACTCAATTGTCTTAACTCCCTCTTCCCCACCAGCACTTGAGCTTGCAATCCTTGATGTACACTATTTTAGATACAATTGACCCATTTTGGTTTTTAAAATGTACTTTGTTATTTTTCAAGAACTTAATGCATCATTATAATTTCAAAGAGTTTTACAGGTGAAAACAGAGATCCTACCTACTCTTAATCCCATTTTACAGTATAACTAGTTCAGAACTTAGCAACACTATTTCTCTTTATATGGAAGTTACTCTACTCTTTCATTAAATGACCCTAAGATACTCTTGGCTTTTTAAAGAAAACATATTTTATTGTTGGATAATATTGACTTTGTGGTCAAATAAACCCAGGGATTTTGTTTATCTGTTTTTTTAACATAATTTCTTCCCAAACAACTATGATGTATCCTTTATCCTGCACTTACTAGTGATTTTGATGTTCTAAGATAAATTTTGTTTCATTTTACTTCCTTCTAACTTAAATCACTTAAGATTATGTCAGTTTACTTAAATTTGTGTTTGATTCATGAGAACACGGTATTTACAATCCATAATGAATAAAATATTCATGTATTGACAAAACATTAGAACATTAGAATTTTAAAGAATCTCTTTGTAGCAATTGTGAATGGGAGTTAGCTCATGATTTGGCTCTCTGTCTGTTATTGGTATATAGGAATGCTTGTGATTTTTGCACATTGTTTTTGTATCCTGAGACTTTGCTGAAGTTGCTTATCATCTTAAGCAGATTTTGAGCTGAGACGACGATGGGGTCTTCTAAATATACAATCATGTCATCTGTAAGTAGAGACAATTTGACTTCCTCTTTTCCTAATTGAATACCCTTTATTTCTTTTTTTTGCCTGACTGTTCTGGCTAGAACTTCCAATACTATGTTGAATAGGAATGCTGAGAGAGGGCACCCTTGTCTGGTGCCAGTTTTGAAAGGGAATGCTTCTAGTTTTTACCCATTCAGTATGATATTGGCTTTGGGTTTGCCGTAAATGGCTTTTATTATTTTGAGATACATTCCATTGATACATAGTTTATTGAGAGTTTTTAGCATAAAAAGCTGTTGAATTTTGTTGAAGGCAAATTCTCTGCATCTATTGAGATGATCATGTGGTTTTTGTTTTTGGTTCTGTTTATGCAATGGATTATGTATATAGATTTACGTATGTTGAACCAGCCTTGCATTCCCAGTATGAAGCCTACTTGATCATGATGGATAAGCTTTTTGATGTGCTGTTGCATTTAGTTTGCCAGTATTTTGTTGAAGATTTTTGCATTGATGTTCATCATGAATATTGGCCTGAAGTTTTCTTTTTTAGTTGTGTCTCTGCCAGGTGTTGATATCAGGATGATGTTGGTCTCATAAGACGAGTTAGTGAGGATTTCCTCTTTTTGTATTGTTTGGAATAGTTTCAGAAGGAATGGTACCAGCTCCTGTTTGTATGTATGGTAGAATTCAGTTGTGAACCCGTCTGGACCTGGATATTTTTTGGTTGGTAGGCTATTAATTGCTGCCTCAACTTCAGGTTTTGTTTTTGATCTATTCAGGGATTCAACCTCTTCCTGGTTTAGTCTTAGGAGGGTGTAAGTATCCAGGAATTTATCCATTTCCTCTAGATTTACTGGTTTATGTGCATAGAGTTGTTTTTAAGTAATCTCTGATGGTAGTTTATATTGCTCTGGAATCAGTGGTGATATCCCCTTTATCATTTTTTATTGCATCTATTCGATTCTTCTCTCTTTTCTTTTTTATTTGTCTGGCTAATGGTCTGTCTATTTTGTTGATCTTTTCAAAAAATAGCTCCTGGATTTATTGATTTTTCAAAGTTTTTTTTGCTTCTCTATCTCCTTGAGTTCTGCTCTGATCTTAGTTATTTCTTATTTTCTGCTAGCTTTTGAATTTGTTTGATCTTGGTCCTCTAGCTCTTTCAGTTTTGTTGATAGGGTGTCAATTTTAGACCTTTCCTCACTTCTCATATGGGCCTTTCTATGCTTGATGTGTTAAGAGGGTAAATTCCATAGGCATTTTCAAATTGTAAAAATGATCACATTGTTTTTTGAACCATTTCTAATGAGCCTTATTAGCTGAAGCATTCTCCACTATGTATTGCTTCTCAGGCCTCAGCAGTGAGTCAATTACCTTGGAAATGAAGCTGGCAAGAGGAATCTGCAAGTGGCAGGACACCAGTGCTAGACTACACATTAGTGCACAAACGAGTACCTTGTTCCTTAGAGTGGTGGTCCATGGACTACCAGCATGTCATCACGTGGGAGCTTTGAGAAAGGCATCATCTCATACCCCATCCCAGGCCTCCAGGGTCCAAATCTGTGTTTGTAACAAGATCCCTAGATGAGTCATGTAGATGTAAAACATTGAGAAGCTTTGTACCTTGTCCCTGCCTCCTGAGATTCTGCATCAACCATTCTGTCATAGGGCTCAGGAATCAATAGTTTTAATAAAGCACATTGTCTTCAAATCATGCTTTGAAGGGGTCAGTTCTTAATCCATTCTTTCTACTTCTGCACTGTGGACATTTCCTCTGGGAAAAGCTGGAAGACTAGAAACTTCAAGTGTTTATGTTCTCTGCTCAGCTCCTCTCTAAGCCTAGACTACTTCAGTAGTACCACTGTGTGCATTATACATGCACTTTAATATCTGACCTTGAAAGCAACAATGACATAAACTTGCTTATGTGTGTGGATGTGTGTGTGTGTGTACACATACATTCACTTTGGCTTTAGTTTGTAAATTTTCTAGGTACCTAGAAAGAATATACTAGAGTAATTGAAGTAGTATTTCTTTTTTTAGAGAAAACTCTGTCAAATAAATGGACACATTTCTTTAAATACTGAAAACTTCCCCCAGAGTCTATAAGTGCCAGTAGAAGCAGAGCCTGTCTCTGCAAAGTAAATTGAATGTGTTTAATCAAATTACCCCAGGGAGATTCACTAGCAGTAGAATGCAGTGGGAGGTGACCTTATGTCAGGGTTCCAGTTTGCTTGCTAATGTTTTCTTTCTGTGATATTTTTTTAAGATGAGTGGTAAAAGCCAATTGATTTTGGACTATCTATGCCAATCTTCATTCCCATCTATGGAGAGCCCTGCCAAGTCTGAAAGGCTAAAAGGAGTAGATTCAGAATTAAAGGGGAAGGAGAAGAAACGCATTACAACAGACAGAAACCTAGAGGAATTACACTGAGAAAATGTTCAGAAGGATAAGTTTACTTGTTGAGATAAATGTTTGATTTAATCCTTTAGAGGGATAGATGTACGTGCAGGAACATGCTCCAAAAAATATGCATATGAACCAAGTGCTTACAGAAATACAATGATAATAGTAAAATACCAAAGGTGGTAGGATGCTTGGATATCATACAGTTCATCTTCTGTTCATAGATGTGATAACTAAGTCCCAGAGGGAAGTGATCTCACTAAAAATATCTAGGAATTAAGAAAGAGAGCTAGAAATTGATTCCTTATTTTGTGAGTTTCTTCTAAAACCTGGGGGATCATCCTGTCTCCTTTCTCTCTCTCATGACTGTTTTAATCTATTGATAAGTTCTGCCATTTGTATTTTCGAACCTCCTCATGGCTCCCACTGTCTACCTTGAGACCACCTAAGTTCAAGCACCATCCTTGATTCCCTTTCCTCCAATATCCAGTTACACTGGCTGCCTTTTAGTTTCTTTAATCTGCCAGACTGTTTCTCACCACGGGGCCTTTGCACAGGCGATTTCCTCTGTTTCTTCCTTTTCCATTGGCAACAGCGTATCTGCTGGTTCCCTCTTATAGTTCAGTTTAAATGTCTTCTCCACAGAACTAGTCTTAAACATTTTACATGTGTCTTTATTATTAGTCCTAAAAATACATGCTTAATACTATCATTGCATTTATCACAATCTATTATTCAGAATTTTCAGTGTTCCTCGCTACAATAATCGTAATATATCAATTAGGATGACCATTTAATTTCTTGTCGAAACTCAGATACTTTTGAGAATGAAGGGAGTGCTATCAATATAACTATGCCAGCACAGTGGACTTGAGGCAAAACAAGGTAGACATTAGGAAAGAAGTGTTTGTTCTTTTGTGATTTTTTCTAGGCAAGAAGAGACACGATAATTACAGGAGAGTTTAAAACTTTACCAAGAAGAAAAATTGCTCCAAGCTTGACTGCTACACAGAAATGTTTTAGTTTTACTTTAGGGCTGAAGGGCTTTAGAGAAGAAAAGGACATTTAACAATAATATTTTGGTGTATATTTTCAAACAAGATAGGAGAAGGATTTTAAATGTCCACAAAACAAAGAAATGATAAATGATGGATATGCTAATTACCCAGATTTGATCACTACACATTGTATACATGCATTGGAATATCACTGTATATCAGATAAATATGGACAATTATGTGTCAGCTACAAAGAAAAGGCATTTATTTATAAAATAAATATAAAATAAAAATAAGTGGTTATGCTTAGTCTCCTTCTCCACAGAGGTGTGAACACTAGCCTGTGTGATTCTCTGCTAAAGAAAGGTTTCATTTCCTCCTCTGTTCACCTCTGCTAATTCAGAGCTCTATTGCTATCTGCTTTTATTCAGTATCTGCAAGCCAGATCTCTAAGGCTATTCTTTTACATGAACTTTTATAATTTGCCAAAGTAGCTTGAACTTTTATAATTTGCCAAAGTCTAGGATATCCAGGTTATCAAGTGGTGTATAAATCATGATTTTGTTATTGCTTTGGTTAAAAGATTGTATTGATTTTGAGTGATTTTCTCTGATTTTTATTAGTCATGTAAGCCCTGCTATTTTCATGTTCAATTTTGTACAACAAAAGAATTTTCAGAAAGATATATATTGGTCCATAGCAGAAACATCTAAATCATTTATAAATGCATAATAGCTGTCAAGTGATTTTGACCATATTTGCTTTTTTACTGTTTCTTTCCCTGATGAGAGACACCTGGGAAAAGGTGCCTTCTCAAAGGCCCTACCCTGGGAAAATGTGCCTTTTCATCAGAAAGAAAACAGTAAACAAGCACATCACCAGCGATCCCAGCACTTAGCACAGCAGAATACATGGTAGAATTGCTATAAATTTTGCTATAACAATTGAATTCTTGTGAGTTTAAGGTATGTTAACATATCATATTTTTAACTTCTTAGAATTTGGAGCTCATATACTCCATTGACTTTCAAATATTTTTGGTCACAGATCATAGGAGAAAATATATTTTGTTCATATATAAACACACACATGTGTATATGTGTATATATATATATATATATATATACACACACACATGAACACACACACATATGTTCATATACATGTACATAACTGACATTCTTTATGTGAAATTATTTAAGCCAGAAATTTACCTTCACTATATATGAGTGGTCTCAAGGGGAGAGGAGATGAACTTTCATTAGATATATTGAGTACAAAGTTGCAGTTGGATGTCCTAATTGACATTTCTAGCAGGCAACTGATGAAGCATTTGAATTGGGACAATACGCATTACAGTCTAATCTGTAAGAATTGATGAGACCTCAGTGGGTAAGAGCAGAGAAAGGAAAGAGCAGAGGCATGACAAGTGAAACTTGAGAAATATTTATGTCTAGGAGTGGAGGTAGAAAGAGGAGCCACCAAGGATCCCCAGAGGCATCATCAAGAGGTAGAAGAAAGCAAGGCAATGTGGCCTGCAGGGAAACATTTTAGAGAAAAGGAGAAATTGGCAGTATCAAGTATTTATTAATTCAACACTTATTGATCATATAAACTCCATCAAAGCAGGGCATTTTTTTCGTTCATAGTTCAATCACTGGAAGAAAATGTCCAGCACACAGTTCATACACTCTCTCTTGTTTCTGCCAGCCTGTCTCTTTCTCATATATGCACTTTAATATTTCTATATTTTTTTAATGAAAGAAAAAATTGAATGCCTCTTTGAATTTGACACCAGGCTAGATACATAGGAAGTAGAAGTGAATAAGAAATGTTGCTGCCTTTAAGGTCTTCTCAATCAAGTGGAAAATGAAAATGTCAAGGAGGATGTGCACATATTAAGCTATGGTCTCTCAGCTCCAAATTCACGCTTCTGTCCTCTGGTTTATGATGCCTGGGCTTGAAGTTTGAAAACCACTTTTCTGCCTTTCCATCTGGCTCCCTATTAGGCCATGACTATTGGGGGTTCCAGAGAAAGAGACAAGGCTGGAAGAGAAGAAAGGACATTCTCCTTTTCTGCTTCTTGTTGCCTTCCAGCAGGATTAGTTATCTGCTCCCTGCTCCTAACATGTTATTATCAGCATTGCTCCAGCCTTCCTTTTCCACCCAGCAGGGGTAAATAAGTTCATTCCTACAGCAGCTCAGAAATCGAGCTCACACCGTTTTTAATACTTGCAGACTCACTCTTATTGTGCATCTTTCAGAGATATCAGCATTAGTCAGTGTCCCAGCCTCAGGGATTTGGTCACAATCCCATGGGCTCATCCTCTGAGCTCAGCTCAGAGAACCAGAACAAGCTGAATGGTGTTGTCCCCTGAGAAGTCTGTTTCAGCTCAAGTTTCAGAACTCTGCTCCAAGCTACTAACTTTTAAAATTTCCCACCTCTTTTTTTGTTGTTTCTTCAGCTCTGTAGGTCACAGCCATTTCCTATAGTTGCAGCCTTCATAATATGTTAATGCTCTCTTTTTGCCTTTTCTGTTACCTAAACAAATGCATCCTTAAGTTATCTCCACTAAAATAACTGCAGTGCTGTCTGTATTTTGGTTGGGCCTTGACAAATGGAAAAACTTGGTAACAGGAGCGATCCTGCAAAATAGATACTTGCAGGTGGGTCAAAACATAGTTTCCCGGAAAGACGGGAAGTAAGATGTTTCCAAATTCAAATCAAATTTATACAAAAAATGTGCAATGAGTTTTTAATTTCTTGATATGTCTCTTTAAATTATGTGCCTACAAGTAAACAGATAACCCACAGAGTGGAAGAAAGTCTTTGTCCTTTATAGATCTGACAAAAGACTAATATCCAGAATCTACAAGGACTCAAATAAATTAGCAAGAAAAAAGCAAAATATCCCATTAAAAGTAGGCTAAGGTCATGATTAGACAATTCTCAAAAGAAGATATACAAATGACTAACAAACATATGAATACGTCTCAATATCACTGGTGATCAGAGAAATGCAAATCAAAACCACAGTGTGATACCAACTTACTCCTGCAAGAATGGCCATAATCAAAAAAAAAAAACAAATAAAAAATAGATGTTGGTGGGGATGGAGTGAATAGGGAACATTTTTACACTGCTGGTGGGAATATAAACTAGTACTACCTATATTGGAAACCAGTGTGAAGATTTCTTAAAGAACTAAAAGTAGAACTACCATTTGATCCAGCAATTCCACTACTGAATATTTACCCAGAGGGAAAGAAGTCATTATATGAACAAGATATGTGCACACACATGTTTATAACAGCATAATTAACCATTGCAAAAATATGGAACCAGCTCAAATGTCCACCAATCAAAGTAAAAAATTGTGGTATATATGTGTGTATGTATATATATATATATATGCGTGTGTGTGTATATATAGGACTGTATATGTACACAGGAAATCTAAACTGATGTGTGTGTGTGTGTTTGTGTGTGTGTGTATACACAGCAAGAAAGCATTGTCTATGAGCGCAAAAAGAGTTCCTCATCAGACTCTGAATCCGTCTTGATCTTGGACTTTTCAGTTTCCAGAACTCCAATACATTTTTGTTGATTTTAGGAATACATATATATGTATATATACATATGTATATACGGTATGTATATATACATATATCTGTATATACATACGTATATATGTATATACGTATGTATATATATGCATATACATATATGTATGTATATATGTACACACACATCCCCCATGAAATACTACTCAGCCATAAAAATAAAATAATGGCTCCCACTGACCTGGATGGAATTGGAGACCATTATTCTAAGTGAAGTAACTCAGGAATGGTAAATCAAACATCATATGTTCTCACTTATAAGTGGGAGCTAAACTATGAGGATGCAAAGGCATAAGAATGATACAATGGTCTGCGGGGACTTGTGGGGAAGAGTTAGGAAGACAGTGAGGAATAAAAGGCTACAAAGTGGGTACAATGTATATGGCTTGGGTGATGGGTACACCAAAATCTCAGAAATCACCACTAAAGAACATATTCATGTAACCAAATACCACCTATTCCCCAAAAACCTATGGAAATAAAAATTTGAGAAAATTACAACTTAGTATGATAAAGAAAATAGCCACCCATAAAAAGTAAACTTTGAAAAATTAAAGTGCCTACAACAGTAGTGTTAACGTTCAGTGTTGGAGAGGCTATTCTGAAGAACAAATTAATTCTAAAGCAATCAAAGTGACACGAGTGTATTATTAGCAATAAGGAAAACCTATCAGATGACCTTTGACTAATTAATACATGATACCATTTTTACTGCCTAAGCAGAACTTAATTGTTGAGTTTAATTAGAATGTAACAATTTTTCTAGCTATGTAATGTTATTTATAGCATTATTTTCAGCACCATTATTTGCAGAATCATTATTTTAGAACAAGAATTGTGTAATTATTTACACTACTGCACTAGTGTGTGATATGAAATAATCTGACATAGGTAGTAATTAGTGATTGCCCTAAGAAGGTGAAACTGAAATGTATTCCTTTGTCTAAATATCCATTGAATCCAAATCTCTTCTTATCACCTCTCTCAGTGAAAATTTCCCAGTCTCCTCAATTACACATAAATGGAATGTCTTATTGTGTGAATTTTGCCCATATGTTTTCAGCTATTCATCAAATTTTTGCTCTGTGCATGACATTCTATTCTGGCTTTAATTATAAATACCCAGTAAATATGATTGGCATATTTAGCTGCTTTTGTATTTGTCTATGAGAAAGAAAATAGTAATATTTCATTGGTATTAGATTACACAGGGATATATTAGAGGATGGATTTTATAGTTAGAATTTGTTTTCTGTCTTGCTCATACCACGAATGACTATATGACCTTGGGTAAATAATTTAACCTCCCATTCTCAGTGTTACTATTATTATTATTTTGAGACAGAGTCTCCCTCTGTTGCCCAGTTATGTTCTGTCTACAAAAAAAGACACTGATCAATTAAAATAAAATAATGAGAAAAATATATAGCATTAGAACACCCATCAAAGGAAAACTGAAGTGGCTATGTTAATATCAGACTAAGAAGACAGGATTTAAAATATTTCCAGGAATTAAGAAATATAATGAAAAAGTGTCATTTCTTAAAGAAAATATAGCAAACTCAAGTGAGCATGCACTTAAAAGCAGAGCTTCAGCACACATGAAGCAGAAATTAATAAAACCTAAAAGGAAAAATAGACAAATCTATAGTTATTATTGAAGAGTTCAAGACTGTTTTTTAATAAGTCAGTAGAACAAGTTGACTTTTAAAACATTTTGTACTTCGTTTTGGATAGTTAATATTCCTGTGCTTTCTGAAAACTGACAATGGTACCTAATTAAATTTAAGATATCTTGTATAGCAAAAGAAACTATCAGTGGCATAAACACACGACCTACTGAGGGATAGAAAATATATGTGAACTACACATCCAATAAAAGCCTAGTATTCAGAATCTACAAGGAAGTTAAACAAGTCATCAAGCAAAACCCCTAAGTAATCCCATTAAGAAATGGGCAAAGAATGTGAAAAGATACTTCTCAAAAGAAGACATACAAGTAGCCAACAAGCATATAAAAAAATGCTCATCATCACTAATCATCAGAGAAATGCAAATAAAAAACACAACAAGATACCATCTTACAACATTCATAATGGCTTTTGTCTAAAAGTAAAAAATAATGGGTGTTGGCAGGGCTATGGAGAAAAAGAAATGCCTATCACTGTTGCTGGGAATGCAAATTAGTTCATCCACTGTGGAGAGTAGTTTGAAGATACCTCAAAGAACTAACAGTTGACCTACCATTCAACCCTACAACCTCATTACTGACTACATACCCAAAGGAAAATAAGTCATTCCATGAAAATGACAAATCCATGCTTATGTTCATCGCAGTACTATTCACAATAGCAACAACATGGACTCAACCCAGATGTCCATCAGTGGTGGATTGGATAATGAAAATGTGGTTCAGATACACCATGGAATACTATGCAACCATAAAGAAGAATGAAGTCCCCTCCTTTTTTCATTTAGTTCCCACCCCAAGCTTGTGGGACCCTCCCTTACTATTAGTTGGTACACGTGCATGGTTCCAGCGTTAGATATGAGTTCTACCTAATGGCTGCGTTGCTCATTACCGCCACCCCAGGGTAGTTGTATAGAGGTCAAATCTATCCTTATTGCACCTGTGTATCTCTTAGGACTTTCTCCTTTGTCCTCTTCCTTCTTTATCAGCATGCAGCTAGCTACATTCTGACAGGTTAACTGCAGAGTGAGCAATTACTGGGCATCTTAAGGGGTGTTCCTTCCTACATAGGTATTTCCTCTGCTCTCTGCTCATATCTAGCATGCATATTTCTGGTGATCTCAGCAGTGTGAGGTTTCCAGACCCCCTTTTCCTCAGGGGCTCATGTGTATCCAATCTGCCTCCTCTAACACCCCCAGAATTTAAAAGTTGAAAAAAAGAGAATTAACTTACAAATTACAAAACAATTATGTTTTTAGAAAATAAATGCTATCACACTTGAAAAGGTGAAAGTAAAAATGACAAAGACTGAAGATGAAACGAGAAAAGGAGAAACTGTGGGGCACTATCTATCCAACTGAATTTACCATTATCCCCTCATTTATGTCCCATGTTTCATTCATACTGAATTCTCTGAATGGCCTTTTTGCACATGCATTGGTTGGAATACATTCTCTCAATAGTCTTTATTCTCTTCAGAATTAAATAAAGACAGTGTCCATCCAAACACTAACAAATGAGAAAATATATACACAATAGATTTCAAGTATAACAGGACCATTAATCATGATTAAATGCTTCATTGTGAGATAGAGAATCAAGGTATTTTAACCTAAAGCCATTCAATATTTACAAAACTTCCCTTATTGAGATTCCTTGCCAAGTGTAGTACTTTTAAAGTTTTTCCCCAAATTATTTGATACTTCTCCCTTCAAAGTTGAGTCTACTTCTATGAACATGGGCTGGACCTGGTGGCTAGTCAACAAAGTATTTTGGAAGTGATGCTAAGTGACTGCCAAGGATAGGTCATAGGATGTGACTTCCAAAGTCGATTCTTCATGCAAAGACCCAGAGTCACAAAAGTCTTCAAAGTATATACCAACATACCTAGGTGTGTTGGTTAATATTGAGTGTCAACTTCACTAGATTGAAGGATGCAAAATACTGTTCCGGGCTGTGTCTGTGAGGGTGTTGGCAAAGGTGATTAACATTTCAATCAGTGGACTGGCAAAAGTAGACCCACTCTCAATCTGGGTGGGCACAATCTAATCAGCTGCCAGTGTGGCCATAATAAAAGTATGCAGAAGAACATGAAAAGACTAGACTGTTTTAGTCTTCCAGCTTACAACTCTCTCCCATGCTAGATGCTTTTTGACCTCGAACATTGGATTCCAAGTTCTTCAGCTCTGGGACTCAGATTGGCTTGCAGATGGCCTATGGTGGGATCTCGTCTTGTTATTACATGAGTCAATATTCCTTAATAAACTCCCCTTTATATATACAACTATCCTATTAGTTCTGTGTCTCTAGAGAACCCTGACTAATACACTCGGCGATATTGTGAGTCTGGCTCCAGACTACGGCAATGAAATAAATTACTGCAATCAAGCAATTCACATGAATTTTTTGGTTTCCCAGTGAATAAAGTTATATTTACACTATATCATAGTCTATTAAGAGTGCAGTAGCAATATGTCTAAAACAACAATGTACATACCCTAATTGAAAACACTTTATTGCTAAAAATGCTAATTATCTAAAAATATTACTGTTTTCAATTTTACTTGAATCATTACTACACAGTAAGAATATTGAAGACATGAACAATACTATCAACTAGCTGTAGCCAAATAATATTTATAGAATATTTCACTCAACTACAAGATAATTCATGTTTTTAAAAATCAGCTTTTCTGAGTTTCACTTTGATGTTAATAGAGTCACCCAGCTTTCTTAAGCTTACTATTCAAATGGCTTAACTTTTTTTATCCTTTGAATTTCAGCCATCTAGTTCTTTATATTTAAAGTACAATTATTTCAGACAGCACATAGCTCTCACTTTTTAATATAATCTTATGATCTTCACCTCTTTGAAGGTGTATGTATCTTATTTGTATTATAATTAATATTATGATTGGCATTTGCCTTTTTTTCTCTTTGTTTTCTGTTTGTCCCATTTGTTTTTAATTCATCTTTCTCTTTTCCTTCTTTCTTTTTGAGTTAATTATTTTTAAGTATTCATCCCTTGATTAGTATTTTAGCTCTAGATGTTTGTATGTTGTTAGAAGTTTCTGCCATGATTACAATATAAATCTAACATTTTACAATTCACTTAAATGTAATAGATATAGTATACACTTAAATGTAATACACAATATGGGTGACTACATAGGTTCTACCATTTTATATATATATATATATATATATGTGGGGATGGATCTTATGGGAGAACCGACATTGAGCTAACTTTTTCACACCCAAGTTTTCTTTTGAGAAACCAGACTTAAATTTATTAAGCCATACAAATAATTTCTTGGCTTTCACAACTAAAGAGTTCTTTCAGTCATGGCTGGATTCAAGAGCTTTTATGATGTCATCAGATCCTGAACTTGGTCACTCCTTGTATGTCTTGGCTTTGATTTTCATTTGTCTGCTTCAGGCTTAGGCATATGTACAGCTGCATCACCATTTATATATATGATATATACAATAAAACCTAGATACTCACCCAATAGGTTCATCTTGGCTGCTACCCAGAAAAGCTGATGCACTGATAGCAGCAGGTTTTTGCAATCAGAAATTTTAAAAATGCAGAGCCAGCTAAGTAGAAGAACAGGAGCTTTATTATTACTGAAATCAGCCTCCATGAAAATTCAGAGGCTACAGTTTTTGAAAGATAGTTTGGCAAGCATGGGGCTAGGGAATAGGAATGCTGATTGTTTGTGTTGGAGAAGAAATCAGGGGAGTCAGAGCTTTTTTCTTGTGCTGAGTTGGTTCCTGGGTGGGGGCTACAAGACCAGATAAGGCAGTTAAACTGTCTGGGTGTTGCCAGCTGGTCCATCAGAAAGTAGGGTCTAAAAAATACTTCAAACACTAGTTTTATGTTTTACAATAGTTATGCTATTTATAGGAGCAACTGGGGAACTTAGGAATCTTGTGATCTCAGGCTACATGACTCCCCTGTGCCATTTATAATCTTGTGGCTAATTTGCTAGTTTTACAGAGGTGGTCTGGTCCACAAGCAAGGAAGGGGTTTGTTTCAGAAAGGAGGTGTTATCATTTTCGTTTCTTTTTCTATTTTTAAATAATGTAAACTTTTATTTAACATTCAGGGGGTACATGTGCAGGTTTGTTACATAGGTATATTGTAGATGCTAAAGTTTGGGGTACAATTGAACCTGTCACCCAGGAAGTGAGCATAGTACCCAACATAGCTTTTCAACTCTTTTCCACCTTCTTTTTTAGTGTTCTTCAGTGTCTGTTGTTGCCATCTTTATGTCTCCAAGTACCCAGGGTTTGGCTTCTACTTGTGAGAACATGTAGTACTTTGCTTTCTGTTCAGGTGCTAATTAACTTAGGATAATGACCTCCAGCTGCATACATATTGCTGCTAAGGACAGTCTTTCTTTCTGTTTTATGGCTGTTTAGTATTCCATCATGTATATGTACAACATTTTATTTTTCTCATCCACCATTGATGGACACCTAGGTTGATTCCATATCTTTGCTATTGTGAAAAGTGCCATGATGAACATACAAGTGCAAGTGTCTTTTGGGTAGAGTGAGTAATTTTCTTTTGGATATGTACTCAGCATTGCTGAGTCGAATGGTAGTTCTGTTTTAAGTTCTTTGAGCAATTTCCAAACTGCTCTCCACAGTGGCTGAACTAATTTATATTCCCACCAACGGTGTATAAGCATTCTTTTTTCTCTGCATCCTCATCAGCATCTGTTGTTTTTCTACTTTTTAATGATAGCCATTCTGACAGGTATGAGATGGTATTTCATTGTGGTTTTGATTTGCATTTCTGTGATGATTGGAGGTGTTGAGTATTTTTTTATGTTTGTTGGCCACTTGTATATCTTCTTTGAGAAGTGTCTGTTCACATCCTTTGCTCACTTTTTAATGGGGTTATGTGTTCTTTGCTTATTCAGTTGATTAAGATTCTTACAGATTCTGATATTATGCATTTATCAGATGCTTAGTTTGTGAATATTTTCTCTTTCTGTAGGTTGTCTGTTTACTCTGTTGATCTTTTCTTCTGTTCTGCAGAAACTAATTAGTTCCCACTTGTCAATTTTTGTTTTTGTTGTAATTTTTTTTTTGAAGACTTAACCATAAATTCTATACCAAAGCTGACATCCAGAATGGTATTTTCTAGATTTTCTTTCTGGATTCCCACAGTTTGAGTTTTTACGTTTAAATCTTTAATTTATCATCAGTTAACTTTAGCTAGGAAAGATGGTCTTATTATGTAGATGAAATCACATAAGTAGTAACCCCCAGAGAGAATGGATGGTAAATGTTTCTTTCAGACCTTTAAAGGTGTCAGACTCTTACTTAATCTTTCCTAGATGTGGACAAGAGAAGACCTGGCTGCATTAAAGCAAATTCTTTACAGATGCAAATCTCTACGATGCAAATCTCCTTCACATAAGACAGCTTTGCAAGGCAACTTCTGTTTGCTGGACCTCTGATAACCATTTCCAAATATGTCAAAGAATTATATTTTGGGGTAAAATTTGTTTAGTTCCTTCACATCTACTTATGAATTTTGTGGTAATATTCTCCAAGTTTCTCTTTTATTATTAGGAAGCAGGTTTTTCTCATTTTATAGGGAGGGGCAGGATTTATTCACCCTTAGATACATGGGTAAAACACGATATAATCCTGTTTGGTCAGTATGTTCTATCTCTATTGTTTTTGGTTCAGGGCATGTGACACAAGGCAGGCAAAGCAGAGGTCATCTCAGTACATTTTTTAACATGCCTGTGAAAGAAAAGCTCCTCCATGGCTGGCGGTGCAGCTGTACATATGCCTGAGACTGAAGCAGACAAATGAAAATTAAAGCCAGTACATAGAAGGAGTGACCACATTCAGGTCTTGATGACATCATACAAGGTCTTGAATCCAGCCATGACTGAATGAACTTTTCATTTATGAAAGCCGAAAAAGTAGTTGTATGGCTTAATTTTATGTTCAGTTTCTCAAAGAAAACTTGGGTGAGAAAGATCTAGCACAATGCCTTTTCTCCCGTACCACCTGTCCCGAACCCTGCTATTCCTAGTTCATGATGGATTGCAGACCTTGGCCCTTTGAGAGTTTAACATGGCCACTGCTGAATGATGATTCAGTCAGCAGCAGGAGAGACAGTACTCCAAATAGTACTTGGGCTGTGGGCAACAGATTAAAATAATAAAAAAAATTGTGATGTGAACACTTCTCATGAGAACCCTTCAGAAATATGAAGAAAGATGCTGAGAAGGGGCTGATACCTAATGGTCACATAGGCAGAGCTAAGTCCTCTAGTAGTCTGGGCATTGGTGTTATATGACCTCATTTGTATTGAATAATAGGTCAGCTGGAATATTTGAGTTACCTGAACCATAAGGTGCAGTCACCAAGATGACAAGTTAGAATTGTCATTCTAAAGAGAATAGTATTGACAGACAAAGGCATGAGTAAACATGGTGCATGTGGGTAAGAGTGTACAGTTGAGTATGAACAGAGCAATGGGATTATACTTTTAGGGGAAGAGGGTGTAACATTAGAGATAGGTGGAGCTAGCTCATTTTCTGATTATTACATATTAATGCCTACACTGCACTCTTTAGCTTGGCATCCGAGCTCATTTTCATATCAAGCCTCCCCTTCAAATTTTTCTACATCTAAACTCTTCTCCTTTCTCCACTGAGCTGGTGTATTGCTTCCTTCCTGCTTTTGCTCAAAACTATTCTCCCCACCTGGACTATCCTCCTCTGGCAGTTGCACCCAATCCATTCACCAGATGCTAATGATGAATTGCTTTGCATAATAATTTATCTATTTAAAGTGCATCCACATTATCTTACCAAAATAAGCTGTAAGTTCACTCAGGGGCAAAGGAGAGAACATTATGCTCCTCACTTTCTACCTCCCAACGGGGCTGATATAGTCCAGAGTGTGTAGTTTCCAATGAGCAAAAGTTTGGGGGTTTGTGGATAAGATCTGAGAAAATTAGGTTGTAGCTTTCTCATCTGTTTATGTGCCTCGGGAATCCTGGGATCAGTCTGTACACCTGGATACCGTACCTTCTTAAAAGGGATTTGGAAGGTATCACTGTGATCACCCTCCAGAAATGGACATCTTTGCTCTCAGCACCTCCGTAGGTCCTGGAAAGATCTCAAAGCCTCCCTGTCTCTGTTAAGTGGCACCAGCTGTAGGGCTTTCAGAAATTAGCAGCTATAGAAAGAGAGGTCCCATGGTGGGAAGTTTGTGGCACCTGCTACTGATTGTATTGAGTCAGAGAGTTTCCCAGGAGTAGTTGTTTTGTTTATTTTCTTCCCCAACCTGTGAAAGCATTATGTTCCTCCTAGAAGCTTTGCATTTGACTCAGTTGTGTGACCCGCTAAGGATCCCCAGAGCTATCTTCCCCTGGGGAAGCTGAACCTTAGCACACAACTGAACACACAGGGAAAGGGCAGTTAGTGAGATGAAGTCTCGCTGCCTGGATACTCATAAGCTCTCATCACAAAGAGCAGGGGTCTTGCTTTTCCAGCTTCTGAAATTTATAGACCGATTTAGAAATTGCATTTTTCTTTTTGTGAAAGAGTTTACCTCCTCATATTTAAATACTAGAAAGACTAATAGCCTAATCATGTCAAGTATCAAAAGGGAACTGACTGGCACCTTGATGGATAAGAATGATGTAGAAGATTGTTTCCCAAATTTGTACTTTGGATAACTAGTTCTGCAGAAGGCTAACGGGTGTTATAGGAGAATGGGCTTCTGTGATCCAATAGGTCAGAGAATTTCTGACTTTTCCTTTTTTTTTTTTTTTTTAACCATAAGATTTCTCAGAGCCTGTAATTTACTTATGTGTCTGGCAAATCTCCAAAAGATGGCTACAGAGTACAGCATTTGACTTACTTGACCACACGATACTTTCCATAAAGAAATACAAATTCTCACCTTCCTGGAATTGACATACATTTATTGGAAAAGCTATTTTAGATCTTCTCATGTGCAGGAGAAGGGGAGATAAATTATAGTTCCCTTACCAATGAAGTCATCCTAAGTCTTCTTAGGTTGGTTCCACAGGCTTTAAACAAACTGATCATTTCTGTTTCTATATATGTATCTACATATGCATTCATTTATTTATTCAATAAAAATTCATGATGGTAGACACTTACTATATTAGGCTTCACCTTTCTTCTAGACCCATTATAAGTCCTCTATGTGATATACACTGTGACTCTTTTCTCTCTACTTACATAGTTCTCCTCCATGTCTAAGAGGAAGATCTATAGCAGAGCCTTATAACTTTCTTTAAATGACAAATTTCACAGATCCCTCTACATGACAGTTTTATTTTTATGATCTGTTAGTTGAGTACTATTTAACAAGATTTTATGAATTTATTACAATACTATATTTGTATTTATTCTTAGCAACATGCTAAAATTCTGCTTCATGTCTGTATGAAACATAGCAGCACTTCAGTTGGCAGACAGTACTTTCTGCACATGTAGATTAAACAACCTGTTGTAATCACTTCAGTGTCCCTAAAAACTCTTCAGCATACCTAATGAAAAACATTGCTCTAGAGAAGCGTTTTCTAAATGAGAGAGAACTGGGTTTGAATCTGAACTCGGCCACTGACAAGCTGTGTGACTCTGAATAAGTTAATTTCTCTAAGCCTCATTTATGAAGATGATTTGAGGATTAGATAAGTTCACATAAACAGGGCACTGCCTGATAAGTGGTAGATCCCCTAGCCTTCTCTTTCATTGAGCTCATACATAATGGTGTAGTTGGAAAACACATTTTGATGCAAAAATGCCATTATTGTGTAGTTGTCTTTTCATGTTGTAGTTCCAAAGCAAATGTAAAAGGGTAATTCTCATAATTCATATTCTGAATTTTAAAATGATATGAAGTTAGACAAATAGTATTAAGGACTGTGTGCCAGAAATTGTTCTAAATGTTGTACATAGCTTAATTCATTTGATCCTCACAAGCATCTTATGAAAAACTAAGGTAAATGGCTTGCAAAATTTGCCCAAGATTGTATATCTGGAAGTTGGTGGACTTGGGTTTCAAATGTAAGGTTGGGTTTCTAGCAGTCAGGTTTTTGTTTTTTGTTTTTTGGACACACAAAAAGAAACAGAACCATGTGAAGGGTTTCTGTGTTTTCAGGCCCCATAGCAGTTGAACATTAAAAAGCCCTGTTATTTGCTTAAGAACAGTTATCCTATCATTAGGAAATTAATATATGTATTTGATTTTGCCAACCCCTTGCTATATTAGCATATGAAAACTGCTGAGTCACGCTTTGAAATAGTCATTTTTCAGCTATATTCAATTGACTAATGAACTTTTCTAAACATCTGAATGTATTACTCCTGTTAAGACATTTCAATGTTTTAAATAGCTGTTAGGAGCAGTAAGTTTTCTATGAAGACCTATGTTAAGAAATAATGAAGTTGGGAGATACTCAAAGGTTTATTCTTCTGAATTTAAGTAGCAAAATTTATTCAGGAACCATTATTTCATTGCATTTAAGACTCTACAACTATGCTTTCAAGACAGTGACAGTTACTGGAGACACGAGAAGAAGAAAAAATTCGTTGTCCTTGCAGAGCTCAAGAACGAGGAGGAACAGGTCACCTGGCCTTGCTAATGTAAATATGCGTAAGGAGCCTATCAAGATTGAGGAAGACATGTGTATCATAAGGTAGTTCAAAATAGAATAGACTTCACAATTTCATTTGAAAACTGGTAAAAGCATGTGATGACTGTACAGGCTGAGCATCCCTAATCCAAAAATCTGAAACCTGAAATACTCCAAAATCTGAAACTTTTTGAATCCTGGCACAATGCCACAGATGGAAAATTCTACCCCTGACCTCATATGGTGGGTCACAGTCAAAATGCAGGCAACAACAGATTTCCCCATGGAAATACATTCACAGAGTGCATTAACATGGCATGTGTGCAGGTCAGACACAACAATGGTAGGTTCCCTGCGATGCCATACCTGGGGCCAAGACCTGTGTGCACTACTCATTGTGTTTTGCTTGTTCTCTGTGGTAAAAGATATTACTGAAAATGTCAACAGGACTGCAAATACCCCTATGACCAACAGTGATTCTGAAAAGGGGAAGTATTTATGTCTATCTATACAACAGAAAGTCAAGCTGTTGGAGAACAACTGGACAGCAGAGTCAATGTGAAACACCTTACAGGAGAGTATGGTGTTGGAGTGGCTACTGTACATGACCTGAAGAAAGAGAAGGATAAACTGTTGAAGTTTTATCCTGAAAGTGATGAACATAAATTAAAAAGCATTTTTTAAAACACTATGTATAGCTAAAAATGAAGATCTCAAGTGTGTATTGAAATGTGAATCTGTTAGAGTCACGGTGAACACATGCCACTTAAGAATACGCCCATCATGAAACAAGCAAAGATATAGTACAATGAACTGAAAATTTACAGAAACTAAATATTCAATAGGCTTATTGCAGAAATTTAGGAAATTACATGGCATTATTTTTTTAAAGATTTGTGCTGATAAAGTATCTGCTGATCATGAATCAGCAAATAGATTCATTAATAAGTTTATCGAAGTCATTGCTGATAAAATTTGATGCCAGAGCAAGTCCATAATGCTGATGAAACATCACTGTTTTAGCGTTGTTGCTCCAGAAAGACACCAAGTTTAGCTGATGATACAGCCCTAATAAGAATCATGGATGCCAAGGAGAGAACAACTATGCTGGGATGTGCGAATACAGCAGACTGGCATAAACATACACTTGCTGTGATAGACAAAAGCTTGCATCCTCACTGTTTTCAAGTAGTGAACATTTTGCCAGTCCATTGTTATGCTAACATATAGACAAATATTATCAGGGATATCTTTTCTGATTGGTTTCACAAATATTTTGTATAAGTGGCTCATGTTCCCTTCAGGGAAGCTGGACTGAATCATGACTGCAAGATTTTGTTCTCACTTGACAACTGTTCTACTCCTCTTCCAGCTGAAATTCTCATTAAAGGAAATGTTTTTGTCATATACTTTTCCTCAAATGTGACTATTCAGTCATGTGAACACGATCTCCTTAGATCAGTGAAAAGTAAATATAAAAGTACTTTCTTGAATACCATGCCAGCAGCAGTGAACAGAGAGGCATGGGTATGGAAGGCATTCAAAAGGACTTTAGCATGAAGTATGCCACATATACCGTTGCCAATGCTTGGAATACAGTGACTGAAGACACAGATGTGCATGCCTGGCACAACCTCTGTCTTGTGACTATGTTCAGTGAGGATGATGGACAAGGTAGTAACTTTGAAGAATTCCGTACATCATGTGAGAAAAAAGATGTCTAACCTCCTTCCAAAAGCACAAAATATACCTTCAGACTCCATTAGTAACCTGGAAGAAGTGAATATTGAACAACTTGTTTGACATTGATAGAGAGACTCCAGTTGTTCCTTCATTGACTGATGGTGAAATAGCTGCAATGCTTTAGAATCTAAATGCTATGTTCATAATAATAGCAATGATAAAAATGTCTTTATTAACACTGCAGAAGAAGGGCCTATAGACAACATAGGAAAAATGTGTGATGGATCTGTTGAAGGATTAGAGCAGCACACAGTTATAACAGAAGAAGAAGTCACATCAGTTTATAAAATCAGAGAGTCTTCTAAGACAAAACTATTGTTACTGAGGCAGATGACTCTGAGAGAAGCATTTAAAAAAGCCATCTAGCAGAATGCCTCCTCATCTGTATGGGATACACTTGCTGGTCCCTCAGCTGCTTCTCATGTTTTTTCTCAGCTAAAAATAAAGTAAAATGATAAAGTCTACAGTAATCTTTTAAATTAAAAAAAAAAAAAAGCACTGCAAGTAGAGACCAAAAGCCTGCCATCATTTGTTGTCATTGTTTAAAAGCTGATACAGGTATTCTGGTGATGCTAATATGCTGCTTAGTTATCTTGAACACATTTTTTTTTTTACCACAATAACAGCATGTCATATTTTTACTGTTAAGTACTATATGTGAATAAGTGTAAGCAAATGATTGCTCATCAGTAGTATACAAATTGAAAGTCGGGAATGATGGTGATGCTAAACAGCCAATTGTCCACATTGGTGGCTTAGTGACACCTTTGCTTTCTGATGATTTAATGTACACAAACTTTGTTTCATACGCAAGATTATTTAAAATGTATAAATTACCCTCATGCTGTGTCTGTAAGGTATATATGAAACATAAATGAATTCATATTTGAGTTTCATCCCTAAGGTATCTCATTATGTACATGATAATATTTCAAAACCAGAAAATATCCAAAATCTAAAACAATTCTAGTCCCAAGCTTTTTGGATAATGAATGTTTAACCTATATTCATTTAATATAAATTAATGAAATTTATTCCTGAGCATAGTCATAGTCTTTCTTGACATTATTATTGGTGTTTTCAGATTGCTATTCTCATGAAGATGCTATACAGCAGATAATCACACTTGCTGTGGAGCTGGATGACCTGAGCTTGAATTTAGTTCCATCAGCCAATATCTCTTTAACCTTGTACAAGTTACTTAGCCCCTCCAAACCTTGGTACCATCTTCTATAAAATGAGGGTAACAGGAGAGATAAACCATGTAAACATTCAATACATATTACTTGTAGCTACTAGTATTACTGTAGTTGAGAATGAAATAATGAAGTGTGAAACTGACAAAAACATATTTTTACATTCAAATTTAAGCTTATAAAAATGCTGTAACAATGGAGGTAGATATTTTTGATGATCAATTCAAGCATGCATTTGAGAATATCTGGACACTTCTCACTGATAATGGTTGGATCAATGTGGTTAATACTTCATGTAATTGCAAATCTGCATTGTTCGGTGTTCACTAGTAAGAATCACTGTGAAATATGCCATGGAATGGGCAGAGACAGAGGCTCATTCTTCTGATGTACTGTGTGAGCTGGCCTGGGATTAAAGCAATGATGAATCAAGCCTGTTGCCTAGGTTCCTCTCCCGCCCTTTACCATAGTCCAGTCCATCTGCTTTGAGAGATCAGAACGAGTCAACAATTTTTAGCAACATGTTTTCTTGGCCTTATTGGCATTGTTTTAGTTTGAAGTACACAAATTTGGGGTACCATTTCTATTTAGATAATTAAACTTGAATATTTATGCTGGTTGCTAAGTCTATCAAACATTCTCACCAAAAGAGAAAAGGGAGTAATTCAAGCCATTTAGGAATTTGGGGCTGTAATGTAGCTATCAGTTTTCTTTCTTTAAAATAAAATTGGCAGCTTAAATAATGGAGTCAAATTGACCAGATGTTTTGCACTTGGTTAAATGCATTCTAATTAACCAATCAGTAAGAACAACTGATTAGATCTTTTGCTAAAGAATTTCCAATAAACAAATAACAACAATGGCAACAACAATAACAAAATAGTTCAAGCAAGTTTCTTTTGCCTTCTACTTGCTGAAATGAGAGAATCTGCAAAGGGAGAAACCATGTTAGATGAATCTCTACCCTAAGTTTTTATGTAGTTTCCAGCTGACCTAAACAGTATCCTAAAATAAGTTTGAAGTTTTTGTTTAAAAAAAGTTTCAAATGGATGAACACAGTATTCGCATAGCTTTGGTCATCACGGCATGTGCACTTTTTTACATTGTGGACTATAGATAGGAAAATTACAGGCATTGCATCTTAAACATATGTAGAATGTTTTACTTTTTCCACAAATCCTTATTTATATAAGGGTGTTTATTAGGATGAATTGGCTCACCTGATTACAAGGCAAAGTCCGGTGATAAGCTATCTGCAAGCTGGGAAAAGAGGGAAGCTGGTAGCATAGCTCAGTCCAAGTCCCAAAAGTTTCAAAACTGGGGAAGCTGACACTGTAGTCCTTACTCTGAGGCTGAAGGCATAAGAGCCCCTGGGAGGTCACTGATGCTAGTTCCAGAGTCCAAAGGCCAAAGAACTTGGAGTCTGATGTCCAAGGGCAAGAGGAAAGGAAGTCAAGCATCTGGCATGGCACAGGAAGAGATAAAGCAAGCAGACTCAGCAGGCAGTTTATTCCCCTTCTTCTGCCTGCTTTGTTCCAGCAACACTGGAAGCTGGTTAGATGGTGCCAACCCACACAGAAGGTGGGTCTCCTTCTTCAAGTCCATTGACTCAAAAGTCAGTGTCCACTGGAAACATCCTCAGAGACACACCCGGAAACAGTATTTCACCAGCCATCCAGGCATCCCTCAATCCAGTCAAGTTGGACACCTAAAATTAATCATCACATATAGTTATGGGACTTTTGCGTAAGGTGTTTAACATGAACAAAAATAAAATTAAATCACAATTGAAAAATATTGCCATGACTGTAGGATACAAGTGGGTACACCACTTCCAGAATTCCAGAATTACTGGTTAAGTTCGTCATAATCATAAACACCAAACTTGGAATCTGGTTAATGGGAGTTTTCCTCTTCGAGAATAACATGTAATATGGCCAGGCATGGTGGCTCATACCTGTAATCCCAGCACTTTGGGAGGCCAAGGGGATGGATCGCTTGAGCCCAAGAGTTCAAGACTGGCCTGGACAACATTTGAAACATATGTAGTTAAGAGCCCATAACTACAAAAAATAAAAATAAAAAATTAGCCAGACTTGGTGGTGCATGTCTATAGTCCCAGCTACTCAGGAGGCCAAAGAAGGAAGAGGCCTTAGGGCTTAAGCGATGATCGAACCACTGTACTCCAGCATGGGCAACAGAACAAGACCCTGTCTCAAAAAAAAAAAAAGGAAAAGAATAAATTTAGTAAAGTATTCTCATCACAGTATATAAATAAAAATGCACACATTACATGTCCATAGAAAATAATAACTTACCTTTTGGTGGTGGTAATATATATGGTTTTTGTTTAACTACTTTCTATTGGCATGCATTGCCCATGTTTCTATAATAATTGTTTACTTTATGAATACATATTCAATGAAGTTTAGTTTTTAAGAAGGAGACTTGTAGTGGCTAATCTATTATTTGGTCATAAATGTACGCACCTGTATATTTATTTATTCCTGCCGGGAAGTCTTAGTACTGGAACTGACAATTCCCTCTGCCAGGAGTAATGCTTCCCAATACCTTCTTACTTCGCTCCTGATCACTTAGGCCTCACTTGTCATTAGAACTCATCCTTATGAGCCTTCACTGAACCACTCTATGGTAGTTCTCCAAACAATCACATCACCATTTTATGTACATCAAAATTACAATCGCTATTTAACCTTTTCTTCTTGTTAGTATATTAGATGTTTGTCTAATAGGATTTAAACTCCATAATAATGGTGACTCGTTATAAAGTCTTATTTATTACCACATCCCCATTACATTATTACAAGAGAAAGTACCACAATAAGCTGCCTGCAAGCTGGGGAAAGAAAGCCAGCAGCATAGGTTAGTCCAAGTACAAAAGCCTCAAAACCAGGGAATTGTTTTCTGGCATTCTGTGTGGGGGCATTGGATGGAGGGAATAGGAATGCTATAGGAATTTTTGGTTTCTATAGTGTATTAGTCAGGCTTCCAGAGGGACAGAAGATATATATATATATATATATATATCCAGTTAATCCTACAAATCCTTATATGGTGGATTGGTACATAGTGGATACACAATAAATTTTAGTTGGAGAATCTAGTTGAAATGAATTCAGTAAGTGAATAAATCAATTGTGCTAAAATGGCAGTCTTGTAAACTCTTGGACTGTGTCTCTTGTCCATGGGCTAAAATGGTGTTCAGAGATAATTAAGTTATTTCAATGAACATCTTCATACCACATATTGATAGAAGATGTTGTTTTGTATAATTTTACTCTTCCTGTGATAGTGAGGACTTTACTTAAATGGTTTTTGCAAGGGAGACCCTAACCATCCCAAGCAGATGCATGATCAATAATCCATTTTTCCTGGAGAAAAATGGAACATTTTATAGCTTAGAAATATGTAGGATTAGACAAAGTGAATGAGAATTAAAAGGCTGCATACTACTCTGTACACCAAGTCAACCCAATAGAACATATTCAGTGTAACCAAACTCAACTCACAATAAGGAAAATGTGCAAGGCAGTCAATTTTCCACTTCAGGTCCCATAACAAAAGCTTTCAGAACTGACAGCTTATACTTTATTAAACAGAATATAAATTAATAAATATGCACACACAACCTTGTGACTAATTGTATTTACTAGCATTTCAGGGTCAGACAAGAAAGAATGTCTTTTTGAGAAAACCATCTTACTCTTCTCTCTCCTCCATCATTTTTTATGCCTGCTGATTTTGCAGTCTTTAAAGAATGTTAATGCATTTTTTAAATTTAAGAAATATGACATGAAAGCTTCCTACAAGCCAGAGACTATTCCAAGTGCAGAAGATAATGCACTGAAAAAAAAATACAAAAGCAAAATGTTAATATTCTTATTTTATATATTTATATTTTTTATTGTACTTTAGATTCTGGGGTACATGTGCAGATGATGCAAGATTGTTGCATAGGTACATTCATGGCAAGGTGGTTTGCTGCCTCCATCACCCCATCACCTATACCTGACATTTCTCCCCACGTGACCCCTCCCTATCCTCCCTCCCACTGTCCCTCCCCTAGCCCCCACCAATGGACCCCAGTGTGTGATACTCCCCTCTCTGTGTCTACATGTTCTCATTGTTCAATATCCACCTATGAGTGAGAACATGCGGTGTTTGATTTTCTGTTCTTGTGGATGGAGGGAGAAAAATATATTATTTTGAAAAATACACCAGAATGTGTTAAATACTAAGGAGGAAAATAAGCAGAAATGCCAGCCATGAAGTGTCAGGAGGAGACAGGAAGGAGAACTAAGTACAATGACCCTGAGGTCAAAACATTCCTAGAAGTTCAAATCAGAAGCTATAGAATTGAGACAAATAGAGCAGGGGCAAAAGTTTTTCAGTAGTTAGAGGTAAGTTACAGAGGTGATGAGAGCCAAATCCTAGAGCCTTGCAGCCCACATAACTTAGCTTCTGCCATAAGAAAGAACAAGAAATAAAGGACCCCAGGTGAAAAAAGTCTTTTTGGCCATAGAAACCAGGTGAGAGGAAATGCCACTTTCCAGGATGGGTGAGATTCTTGGCAAAATCATATTTTGGTATGAGTTGGGCATCAGGAGTTTAATTTTGGACATCAGCATTGAAAGAAACCTGTAAATAGTTGGTTGTCTCTGTCTGGACCTCAGTTGAGAGATCTGGGAATTATCAGTAGAGAAGATACCAAAAGCTATGAGAGTGGATGAGGTGACCAAAAGAGAGTATGGAGCTCTGTGAAGTAAGTCTGAGTTACATTGAAGTGGAGCAGTCAGGGAGAGGAAGAGAAGTGGCTGGTCAAGTAGGAAGAAAATCACCAGAGAGTATGGTGTTCTAGAAGCCTGCTCAGGAAAGAGTTTGCAGAAAAATGGAGGAACTCACTCTGCTATATTCTACAAGTAGGTCCGGTATAAGAAAAACATAAAATTGACCACTGGATTTAGCAGATGGAGGTCCTGAGGAATCCTGACAAGAACGTTTCATTTTTCATTCTCACTCACTTGAGTTCCCATTTAGTGAGAATGGGAAAAGCCTGAGTTAAATGAGCTCAAGGAGAGAGTGTAGAGATGGTGGGAGCCTCTGGAGAAGGTTTTCAGTAAAGGAGGGCTGGAAAGCAGGTTACTGGCTGAAAGCCAAATGAAGAAATTTTGAACGTGAAATAAGTTGCAGCATGTTTGCATTCTAAAGAGAATGACCCAGTAAAGATGGAAAAATAGATAATTCATTAGAGTAGGTAATTTGCTGGAATGACAATCTTGAGTAGACTAGAGGGAAGTGGGTCTAGAGAAAATGCCACCATGCATGTTTCTCTGTAATAAGCAGAAATGTTCCATTGAAACAAAAGTCTCAATTAAACTAACATACGCAGTAGTAGACAGGAAAAAAAATGGTAGTAACGTAGATCTTCCGTGTTTACTGCTTCTTTTTTACAAAATAAAATATGAACCAAAAGCATTAGTTGAAAGTGACAATTCATGCAGTATTGTTGGAAAGTTAAGAAGATAAACAAGGCTAAAAGTTGTCCTCCAGGAGAATGAGAGTAAATATATAAGAGAAGATATCAGCAAACTTTCTATGAAGGACCAGATAATAAACATAAATATTTTATGGTTTGTTGTCTACCTGGATTTTTCACAACTACTCAGCCTTGCATAACAGCAAAAGCAGCCATAGATACATATACAAGTGGATGTTGCTATGTTTTAAAAAAACTTTAAAAAAATCAGACAATGGATTAGATTTGGCTCTTCAGGCCATAGTGTGCTTACTTTGGGAAAGCACTAAGGGATATCTGAGACTATTTGTTTCTATGATCTAAATGCTTATGTCTCCCCAAACATATGTTGCAATCCTAACCCCCAAGGTGATGGTATTAAGAGATAGGGCAGTAATTAAGTTATGAGGGTAGAGTCTTCACAAATAGAATGAGTGCTTGAGGTAAAAGATGCCCCAGAGAGCTAGCCAGACCCATCCACCATTTGAGGACATAGCAAGAAAGCATTGTCTATGAGCCAGAAAGGAGTTCCTCATCAGACTCTGAGTCCACCTTGATCTTGGACTTTCCAGTGTCTAGAACTCTAAAAAATACATCTTTGTTAATTTTAAGCCACCCAGTTTGCTGTATTTTGTTAGAACAGCTTAACCAGACTAAGGAGGGAGCCATGGAAATGTAAGACCATGTAATACATTGTGTGTTCTTTTTAAATCAAGTTCTCTATGCTAAATAAGTAGAAAATCTGATTTAATCAGAATTGAAGGTATACAAGGTAAGAGTAACAAGTAGAGTGAAGTAGAAGGAAACTAAGCATGTATACATAGGAAATATTGTAATAGATAATCATAGAATGTAATTAACTCAGTAAAGGAGGGAGAAGAACATGAGGAAAATGAAAAAGTAAAAAGCTGGTAGGCTCAAAAGATTGCAGTTGTAGTTAAAGGAAAGCTGTATTAGGAGTATTAAAAAGATATATGTTACTTGTTGAATGGGGTGGCTAAATTATATTATGGAGGAATACAATTATTAGTATTGAGACCTAGGAAACATCAATGATAGTGAATTGCTATGTATCGGAACAAGATCTCTGGAGCAAAGGAAGTGAAAGAATTGAGAAGCCAAGGAATTAGAAGAATCATTCACAGATATATTTAATTTACCAAGAATTTAGAGAAGTAGTTTTACAGAGCAATATATTTAATTGACCAAAAATTTAGAGAGTAATATTAAAGAATTTAGAAGTAATTTTAAATCAGCTGATAAAATCTCCAGGGAGTTAAAATATGAAATAACCCAGAAAATGATGGGTAATAGTAAATGATGGGTAATGTAGTCTAATGGTTAAAACTTTGAATCTGGGGAATTGTTCAGGCAAAAAAAAGGGAGATATCTGAAAACAATCATAAAGATAAGGGAGAACCCTAGCACACCTCCAGGTAGGAAGTGTGTTCCATTTCCTGGGAATATGGGGAAAAACGGCACCAACTGAGAGAACTGTAAGGAAGCAGCATCCTCAAAGGAGAATCACATGTCAGAGAAAGAAAGTAAAATTAACACTCAGCAGAGAGGTGGAGAATGTAGGAGGTTTTGCTCATACATGACCCCCAGGTCCAACACAATCTGATAAAGCTTTTGGGAGTTGGACGTTGGCAGTAAAAGGACATAGAAAAGAAAATGCTTGGAAAGAAACAGAAAATAAAACTGAAGGATTATTTGGGATTCCCAGTGCTTGATGAAAACAAGAATAAAAGGCATAAGATTAGTCTTGATGGGCACAAGGCAGGTGGTGGTGTGAGATATTGCTTGTTGGAGAGAAAGGAGGAACAGTAGTCTTGCCCACGTGTTCTTAAAAACAGGACCATGCTCCTTAATCTTTTTCAACATTTAGCTGCCAGTTCTGACTTGCAGCCTTATGTCATATGATTTTTGCCTTCCACCCAAGATCTTCAAGAAATGTTTAAAGTACTGGGTTACTTCAATTCTCAAAGCAATCTAATACTTAAAAGTCCCATCCTTTTCCCAGACCATGACTGGTCTCATTTCTCGCTCTTGCTCTTTAACTCTGGGCTAGGATCTTGCTGTACCCATGGAGTCATTGGCTTTTCTTAATTTT
The DNA here is from genome assembly GCA_004027715.1 of Plecturocebus donacophilus. Taxonomy (NCBI): domain Eukaryota; kingdom Metazoa; phylum Chordata; class Mammalia; order Primates; family Pitheciidae; genus Plecturocebus; species Plecturocebus donacophilus. Next base: position 57,811 of record PVKP010003715.1, read on the forward strand.
CAATAGGCAGGTAATCTTCAAGTTGAAACTCACTGCAACTCTGAGATGACAATATAACTCTGAAAGCCATGTTTTTCAAGTAAAAGGATTGTTCTGAGCTGCTTTATTGTCCTATCTTTATTTTCAAAGGCTTTGTAGAGTTTGTCTGGATTCACTTTCAAAACATAAAAAGGCATCACTCTTTGCTCTTCAGGGTGTTCACATATGAGAATGCTTTTTATAACAAATAGCATAGTTGAATAATAATGCCTATGGGGCAAAATATTTCTCAAGGTTGGAGAATGAGTGCATGATATAAAAATAACCACTTGTGTGTTTAGAGCTATAGTGATTATGTCATTTGTTGTCTAATCCAGGACACTTTCAAGCGTGAAATGGGGAACTGATAATAATTAATCTGGGGCAGCAGGTATTGCGCTAGTGTGTTGCTGGTCTGCTTTAACAAATACATTTCCAAATACGGAGACTTAAGTAAGATAGAATTTTATTTGTCTCGCATGATACAGAGGTGAGAGATTGGTGAATGCCAAGTGGCCCTGAATCTCGTTATCTTTTTAGGTTTAAGGACTGCTCCATCTATAACAATTTTGCAAAAAGCAGGAAAAGAGAGAGTGGGTTGGAAGCAAGCAGCAGGATTTTAAGAACTTAATGCAAAAATTGCTCAGATGTCACTCATGTGCCACTGGACAAAGCATAGACACCTGGCACACCTAGCTGCAGGGAAGTTGGTCTCTAACTGGTTGCCACAGGTCCTGGCAAAATCTGGGAAGTAGATTCCCAGGAATAATTAGCAGTATCTGCCAAAGGAATGTTAATGGTATAATAAATGTGCAAGATTAATAAATCCCAGAATTAGAAATACTTTGAATTTCCTGAACATCTCATTTCCCAATTTTCTTACATTTGTTTTTTATTGCTTTGTATTTTTATTGCCCTTTCATCATTTAACCTATTATGTGTTTTAAAAATTGATTGTATTTCCTCTTTCTTGAGGCTGAAGTCTCCATGAAGGTAGTGAATTTTGCCTATTTGATTTAGTGACAGAATTTTGGTTTCTAGAAAAGGTCCAGTATTGAGTTGATGCTCAAAATGTATTTTTGGTGCCAGTGAAATAATGAACAAAAGAATATTTGCAGTGGTCTATGTGTTTATAGAGACACATATGTTAGGGTTTTCACCCATGGTAATGCATACCTGTGTAAAACATAAGATAAAAATAAATCCTCTTCCAGTGATATTGCTATGATCATTTATAGCATTTATAATGTTTATATGACATTAAAGGTCAAATCATATTCTCCCCTTGGAATTCACAAATGTGATTGGAGAATGCATTAATACATTAATACATCAACTATTTATTTTGCTCTGTATTTTTTCTTCTTTCATCCACAAAGATAGTCATACCTTCTTGACTCTCAAGACCTCAGAAATTTAAATAACAGGCCAGATTCAGGACAAGATGACTGACTAGATGCAGCCAGGAAGTACCTCTTCCACTGAGAGAGATAAAAATATTGAGTATACTAACAAATCGTGAACAGATGTTTTAAGAAAAGACACTGAGAGCCAATAGAGAAGTGACACAGACTCTGAGGCTGAAGAGGGAGGAAGCTTGGAACCCTGCACAGGGTTGCTGAGCACCAGAACTGGCTCCTGATCCTGAACAGCTCCTAAGGAAGGGTGAGTGAAGAGATGGCAGGACAACTTGCTCTCTTCTTGGACTTCTGGGATCTTCACTATGGGAGATCCCATGACCTCCACAGACATTTGAATTGGCATCAGGATCTTCCCAGAGAGTAGGTAGAGATAGAGCTGGAGCCTGCATGTAGTCCAGGGGGTTTTGCACCTGGGGCTGCTGTAGCAAAATGTGGCCATGAATGCCCATCCCCTAAGGCTGTCCATCTTCCTTGGACTGATTCTAACCACTACCAACTTCTGGGCCAGGAGAGAGCAGGGCTGTCTTTCCTGCAGGACTGGGACACATTGGCTCTGTGTACCCACCTGTCTATCAGCCCCTCCCAAGGCTCCTACCTGAACACTCCTTCAAGAACGTACATATAGCACAGCATTTACTGCCCAGCCTAAGCACTTTGTTGGTATACTGGGAGCACATCAGCTTCCATAGCACAGATCGACTCTGAGGGGCCAGGGAACAAAAACTGACAGCCCAGTCCTAACACCAATGGTTAGAGCTCAGGAATGCTGAGCTGAGATCTGTATCTGGCATTTGAGAGGAGGAAGAGTCCCTACTCTCAGAACACAGAGAAGAGTGAGATGCAAGTTTATGGACTGGTGTGGGAGCTGGGCTTGCCTCTCTCTGCAAGGCCAGTCTAGGAAGGATATGACCTGTCTGCTAGCCACAATCTCTGCCTAAGGGAGCACCACAGCCTGGAACACCTAATAACTCAGCAATCTGGGAGCAGAAGGTGTGAAAAAACTCTAGCAGATCAGGCCAGATTCTGGTGGCTCCTCCAGAGTGAGCTAAGGGAAAGTGAGCTAAGCAGTCCCACAGCTGTCTGCTCAGCAAAAAACCATGGGCTTTGGGTGCCACACCAGCTACACACCCATGGCAATACCACCCCTCCTGGAGATTACCTCCCCTTGAATTACTGCATCAACAGATGGCCTGCAGACATACTCCACAATCCACTCTGACTCTGCTAAGCACAGAGGACCAGCAGCCCTCTGGAATGCTGTGGGTTTCCTGGCAACCTACTTTTCAGCTTGGGTTGGTCTCAAGGAGGGGAGCATGGTTGGCTAGGGCACCCTTGGGGCTAAGGAAACACAGATGTAGTGCTAGCAATTGGAGGGGGAATCCCATAAGGCCTTGGAATGGACCTGGCAAGCAGGTCATTGCACCCTATTATCTCCCCCACCACAGAGCACTGCTGTGTATGCCCTGAATTGCAGAAGTTTGGAGCTGAGTGAGAATCTATCTGCCATCCATTACTTTTAAGCACTATCTACTGGATCACAGCCTGAATTATACCAACAACAAAATCCTTTCTGTATGCATTACTTGTGAAACCTAATGCAGGAATCTAGCCACAAATAAAGATTCCAAACATAGCCTTAACTCACTGAAAAAATAAAAAATGGACACAATCAACTATACTCAACTTAATATAAAAACAAAAATCCCTATCCAAATAACAGCAAATTTGAAAACATAAAGAAATACCAGCCCTGTCAGATGAGAAAGAATCTGTGCAAGAACTCTGGCAATTAAACCAGGGTGTATCCTTACTTTCCAATGATCACACTAGCTCCCCAGCAATGGTTCTTAAATAGATTGAAACAGCTAAAATGACAGACATAGAATATAGAATCTGGATGGCAAGGAAGCTCAACTAGATCCTGGAGACAGTTGAAATCCAATTCAAGGAAGCCTGTAGAACAACCCAAGAGTTGAAAGACGACACAGCCATGTGAAGAAAGAACTGAACTGAACGTCTTAAATTGAAAAATTCACTATAGAAATTTCAAGCTATAGTTGGAAACATTAACAACAGACTAGAACAAGCTGAGCAAAGAATCTCAGAGCTCAAAGACGAGTCCTTCTAATCAACTCAGTCAGACAAAAACAAAAAGAAGTTTTAAATGAACAAAGCCTCTGAGAGATACAGTATTATGTAGAGACCAAACCTATGACTCATTGGCATGTCTGAGAGAGAAGAGAGTAAACAATTTGCAAAACATATTTAAGGATATAGTCCACAAAAATGTTTCCAATCTCACTAGAGAGGTAGATATGTAAATTTAATAGATTCAGAGAACCCCTATTAGGTAGTATACAATACCACCATTCCCAAGATTTATAATCATCGGGTTTCCCCAAGGTCAACATGAAAAAAAAATAAATAAATGCAAGTAAAGAGAAGGGTGAGGTCACTTACAATGGGAATCCCATCAGGCTAGCAGTAGACATCTCAGCAGAAACTTTACAAGCTAGAAGAGAGTAGGGACATATTTTTAGTATACTTTAAAAACTTCCAACCAGGAATTTCATACCTGGCCAACATTTCTCATATGTTTCATAAGCAAAAAAGAAATAAAATCCTTTTTGGAGAAGGAAAGGCTAAGGGAACTCATTACCATTAGAACATCATTGCAAGAAGTCCTTAAGGGAGTGTTTCAACATGGAAATGAAAAAACAATACCTGCAACCACAAAACACACTTAAGTACATAGCACACAGACACTATAAAGCAGCTACACAATCAAGTCTACAAGACAACCAGATAACAACAAGATGGCAGGATCAAAATTTCACATATCGATATTAATCTTCAATGTAAATGGTCTAAGTGCCCCACTAAAAAGGCATAGAGTGGCAAGTTGGATGAAAAATTCAGACCCAACTGTCAGCTGTCTTAAAGAGACCATCTCACATGTAACAACACACACAGGCTCAAAGTTAAGGGATAAAGAAAGATCCATCATGCAAATAGAAAACCAAAAAGAGACGGGATGGCTATTCTTATATAAGATAAAATAAACATTAAAGCAATAAAAGTCTATTACATACTGATAATGGGTCCAATTCAACAGGACAATTTAATTAAATATGTACACACCCAACCATGGAGCACCTAGATTCAAAAATGAGTTCTTCTAGACCTAGAAAAAGACTTAGACAGCCACAGAATAATAATGGGAGACCTGAGACCTCAATACTCCACTGTCTCACAGGTATTTTTTGCTAGTTTCTGCCTGAATGATCTGTCTAACACATCGCAAAGATCATTAAGGCAGAAAACTAACAAAAAAAATTCTGAACTTAAACTTGATACTTGACCAGTTGAACCTAATAAACATCTATAGAATACTTTGATTAACAACCACAGAATATGCATTCTTCTTATCTGCACATAGAACATAATCTAAATTGACCACATACTTGGACATAAAGAAGTCACAGTAAATTTTCAAAAAATCAAAATCACACCAAGCACCTTCTTAGACCACAGTTCAATAAAATAGAAATTAATTCCAGGAAGATCTCCAAAGTTCCCATAGTTACATGGAAATTAAACAACATGCTTCTGAATGACTTTGGGTAAATAAAATTAATGCAAAAATTTAAAAATTCTTTGAAATTAATAAAAATTGAGACACAACATACCAAAATCTTTGGAATGCAGCTAAAGCAATGTTAAAAAGAAAATTTATAGTACTAAACATTTCCATCCATAAGTTCGATCTCAAATTAACAATCTTATGCACCTGGAGAAACTATAAAAACAAGAATAGGGACTTCTGCCAAGATAGCCAAATAGGAACAGCTCTGGAGCACAGTTCCCAATGAGAGTGATGAAGAAGGTGAGTGATCTCCACACTAACAACTGAGGTATCAGGTTCATCTCAATGGGACTGGTTGGACAGGGGATGTAGTCCAAGGAGGTCAAACCGAGGCAGGGAAGAGTGCTGCTTCACCCGGGAACTGCAACTGACTGGAGGACTCCCCTCCTACTGAACAGAGGCCATCAGAGACTTTTCCCCACCAGCATTCCGGTTCAGATACTGCACTTCTCCCAAGGTCAGCTGAGCTGACAAGTGCTGCTAGTTACCCGCACAGATCTGAGCAGCTGCTCTGGCTAGCATCATGGGCTATTAGGGCAAATCTGGGTGGATGTTTTGGCTGGCACCTGGAGCGTCTGCGAGACAGAGCTTCTCTCTCTCCAGAAAAAGGGGGAACTGAAAGCAGGGAGCCAAGTCATACAGCTTGGTGGGTCCCACCCCTACAAAACCGGCAAACTGAAACCCTCTTGCTTGAGAGTTTTGCAGCCAGCACATCAGTTTGAGCTCCACCAGAGATGATCGAGCTTGGTAGGCGGAAGGGTGTCCACCATTGCAGAGGTGGTTCTAATCTTACCTGTGTAAACAGAAGCCAGAGGAAGCTCACACAGCAGCTGGACTGAGCCTGAGGCAGCTCAGCAGCACCTCTGCAGGCAAACTGTGACTAGACTCCCTTCTTGCTTGGCAGGGCATCTCCAAAAAAAGAGGCAGCAGCATGTCAAGGACTTATAAATAAAACCCCAACTTCCCAGGACAAAGCACATGGGAGTTCCACTGCAGCAGACTTAAGCATCCCTGCCTAGCAGCTGTAAAGGGAGCAATGGAGCTCCCAGCACAGCACTCGAGCTCTGATAAGGGACAGACTGCCCAAGCAGCTCCCTGATCCCCATATAACCAAAAGGATGCCTCATACAGGAGAGCTCTGGCTGACTTCTGGAGGGTACCCTTCTGGGAAGAAGCTACCAGAGGAAAGAACAGGCAGCAATCCTTGCTGTTCTTCAGTCCCTGCAGGTGATTCCCAGGCAAGCAGGGTCTGGAGTGGACCTCCAGCCAGTCCTGCTGCAGAGGGGCCTGTTAGAAGGAAAACTAAAAAACAACAAGAAATAGCTTCAACATAAACAGAAAGGATGTCCACTCAGGGACCCAAACTGAAATCACCAACTTCAATGACCAAAGGTAGATAAATCCACAAAGATGGGAAGGAACCAGCAAAAAAAGGATGAAATCACCAAAGACCAGATCGCCTCTCCTCCTCCAAGAGATCACAACTCCTCATCAGCAAGGGAAAAAAAAACTGGATGGAGAATGAGTTTGATGAATTGACAGAAGCAGACTTCAGAAAGTAAGTAATAACAAACTTCTCTGAGCTAAAAGAACATGTTCTACCCCAATGCAAAGAAATGAAAAACCTTGAAAAATGGTTAGATGAAATGCTAACTAGAAAAAGCTTAGAGAAGAACAAAAACTACTTGATGGAGCTAAAAAACACAGCATGACAACTTCACAAAGCATACACAGGTTTCTATAGCTGAATCGACCAAGCAGAAGAAAGGATATCAGAGATTGAAGATCAACTTAATGAAATAAAATGAGAAGGCAAGATTAGAGAAAAAAGAGTGAAAAGAAATGAAGCAAGCCTCCAGGAAATATGGGATTATGTGAAAAGACCTAATCTACATTTGGTCAGCATACCTGAATGTGATGGAGAGAATGAATCCAAGCTAGAAACACTCCTCAGGATATTATCTAGGAAAACTTCCCCAACCTACCAAGACAGGCCAACATTCAAATCTAGGAAATACAGAGAAAACCATAAAGATATTCCTTAAGAAGAGCAACCCCTAGGCACAAAATCATCAGATTCACCACGGTTGAAATGAAGGGAAAAATGCTAAGTGCAGCCAGAGAGAAATGTGGGGTTACCCACAAAGGGAAGCCCATCAGACTCACAGTGGATCTCTTGGTAGAAACCCTGCAAGTCAGAAGAGAATGGGGGTCAGTGTTCAACATCCTTAAAGAAAAGAACTTTCAACCCAGAATTTCATATCCAGCCAAACTAAGTTTCATAAGTGAAGGGGAAATAAAATTCTTTGTGGACAAGGGATTGCTGAGAGATTTTGTCACCACCAGATCTGCTTTACGAGAGCTCCTGAAAGAAGCACTAAACATAGAAAGGAAAAACCATTACTAGCCACTGCAAAAACGTACCCAATGGTAAAGACCAATGAAGAAACTGCATCAACTAGCAGGCAGAACAAGCAGCTAGTATCAAAATGGCAGGATCAGATTCACACATAAAAATATTAATGTTAAATGTAAATGGCCTAAATGCCCCAATCAAAAGACACAGACTGGCAAATTGTATAAAAAGTCAAAACCCATCAGTGCGCTGTATTCAGGAGACCCATGTCATGTGCAAAGATACATATAGACTCAAAATAAAGGGATGGAAGAATATTTACCAAGCAAATGAAGAGCAAAAAAAGGCAGGAGTTGCAATCCTAGTCTCTGAAAAAATGGACTTTAAACCAACAAAGATCAAAAGAGACAAAGAAGGGCATTACATAATGGCAAAAGGATCAATGCAACAAGAAGAGCTAACTATCCTAAATATATATGCACCCAATACAGGAGCATCCAGATACATAAAGCAAGTTCTTAACGACCTGTAAAGAGACATAGACTCCTACACAATAATAGTGGGAGACTTTAACACTCCACTGTCAATATTAGACAGATTGATGAAACAGAAAATGAACAAGGATATCTAGGACTTGAATGCAGATTTGGACCAAGCAGACCTAATAGACATCTACAGAACTTGACACTCCAAATCCACAGAATATACATTCTTCTCAGCACCACATCGCACTTACTCCAAAATTGACCACATAATTGGAAGTAAATCACTCCTCAGGAAATGCAAAACAATGGAAATCATAAAAAGCAGTCTTGCAGACCACACTGCAATCAAATTAGACCTCAGGATTAAGAAACTCACTCAAAACCACAGAACTACATGGAAACTGAACAACCTGCTCCCGAATGATGACTGGACAAACAATGAAATGAAGGCAGAAATAAAGATGTTCTTTGAAACCAATAAGAACAAAGACACAACTTATCAGAGTCTCTGGGACACATTTAAAGCAGTGTCTAGAGGGAAATTTATAGCAATAAATGCCCACATGAGAAGCAAGGACAGATAAAAAATCGATGCTTTATTGTCAAAATTGAAAGAGCTAGAGAAGCAAGATCAAACAAATTCAAAAGCTAGAAGAAGACAAGAAACAAATAAGATCAGAGCACAACTCAAGGAGATAGAGACATAAAATACCCTTCAAAAAATCAGTCCAGGAGCTGCTTTTTTGAAAGGATCAACAAAATAGACCACTTTCCAGACTAATAAAAAAGAAAAGAGAGGAGAACTGAATAGGTGCAATAAAAAGTGATGAAGCAGATATCACCATTGATTCCTCAGAAATACAAACTCCTATTAGAGATTACTGTAAATAACTCTATGCATATAAACCAGTAAATCTAGAAGAAATATATAAATTTCTGAACACTTAGACCCTCCCAAGACTAACCCAGGAAGAAGATGAATCCCTTAAAAGACCAGTAACAAGGTCTGAAGTTGAGGCAGCAATTAATAGCCTACCAACCAAAAAATGTCCATGTCCAGATGGGTTCACAGATGAATTCTACCAGATGTACAAAGAGGAGCTGGTACCATTCCTTCTGAAACGATTCCAAACAATACAAAAAGAGGAAATCCTCCATAACTCATTTAGGAGACCAACATCATCCTGATACCACCACCTGGCAGAGACACAACTGAAAAAACCCTTCAGGCCAATATCCATGATGAACCTTGATGCAAAAATCTTCAATAAAATACTGGCAAACCAAATGCAACAGCACATCAAAAAGCTTATCCATCATGACCAAGTAGTCTTCATTCTGGGAATGCAAGGCTGGTTCAACATATGCAAATCTTTAAACGTAATCCATCACATAAACAGAACCAAAGACAAAAACCACATGGTCATCTCAATAGATGCATAGAAGGCCTTCAACAAAATTCAACAGCCCTTTACACTAAAAACTTTTTTTTTTTAATTTTTTATTGCATTTTAGGTTTTGGGGTACATGTGAAGAACATGCAATATTGTTGCATAGGTACACACGTGGCAGTGTGATTTGTTGCCTTCCTTCCCTTCACCTATATCTGGCATTTCTCCCCATGCTAGCTCTCCCCAACTCCCCACCCCACACTGTCCCTCCCCTATTTCCCCCCAACTGATCCCAGTGTGTAGTGCTCCCCTCCCTGTGTCCATGTGTTCTCATTGTTCTCAGCAAACTGACACAAGAACACAAAATCAAACACCGCATGTACTAAAAACTCTTAATAAACTAGTTATCAATGGAGTGTATCTCAAAATAATAAAAGCTATTTATGACAAACCCACAGCCAATATCATACTGAATGGGCAAAAATGGAAGCATTCCCTTTGAAAACTGGCACTAGACAAGAGTGCCATCTCTCACCATTCCTATTCAACATAGTATTGGAAGTTCTAGCCAGATGAATCAAGCAAGAAAAAGAAATAAAGTATATTCAGTCAGGAATAGAGGAAGTCAAATTGTCCTTATTTGCAGACGATATCATCGTATATTTAGAAGACTCATCATCTCAGCCCAAAATCTCCTTAGATGATAAGCAACTTCAGCAAAGTCTCAGGGTACAAAGTCAATGTGCAAAATCACAAGCATTCTTACACACTAATAACAGACAAACAGAGAGCCAAATCATGAGTAAACTGCCATTCACAATTGCTACAAAGAGAGTAAAATATCTAGGAATACAACTAACAAAGGACATGAAGTACCTCTTCAAGGAGAACTACAAACAACTGCTCAAGGAAATAACAGAGAACACAAACAGATGGAAAAACATTCCACGCTCATAGTTAGGAAGAATCAATATCATGGAAATGGCCATACTGCCCAAAGTAATTTATAGATTCAATTATATCCCCATCAAGCCACCACTGACCTTCTTCACAGAACTGGCAAAAACCACCTTAAACTTCATATGGAACCAAAAAAGAGCCCACATAGACAAGACAATCCTAAGCAAAAAGAACAAAGCTGGAGGCATCATGCTACCTGACTTCAAACTATACTGCAAGTCTACAGTAATCAAAACAGCATGGTACTGGTACCAAAACAGAGATATAGACCAAGGGAAGAGAACAGAGGCCTTGGAAGTAACACCACACAACTATAACCAACTGATCTTTGACAAACATGACAAAAAAAAGCAATGGGAAAAGGATTCCCTGCTTAATTAATGGTGTTGGGAAAACTGGCTAGCCATGTGCAGTTAGCTAAAACTGGACCCTTTTCTTTCACCTTACACAAAAATTAACACCAGATAAATTAAAGATTTAAACATAAGACCTAGCACCATAAAATCCCTAGAAGAAAACCTAAGCAATACCCTTCAGGACATAGGCATAGGCAAGGACTTCATGACTAAAACACTAAAAGAAATGGCAACAAAAGCTAAAATAGACAAATGGGATCTAATTAAACTCCAGAGCTTCTGCATAGCAAAAGAAACAATCATTAGAGTGAACCAGCAACCAATAGAATGGGAAAAAATTTTGCAATCTACCCATCTGACAAAGGGCTAATATCCAGAGTCTACAAAGAGCTAAAACATATTTACAAGAAAAAACACAAACAACCCTATTCAAAAGTGGGTGAAGGATATTATCAGACACTTTTCAAAAGAAGACATTTTTGTGGCCAACAAACATATGAAAAAATGCTCATCATCACTGGTCATTACAGAAATGCAAATCAAGACCACATTGAGATACCATCTCATGCCAATTAGAATGGCAATAATTAAAAAATCTGGAGACAACAGATGCTAGAGAGGATGTGGAGAAGTAGGAATGCTTTTAAACTGTTGGTGGGAGTGTAAATTAGTTCAACTATTGTGGAAGACACTGTGGTGATTCCTCAAGGATCTAGAAATAGAAATTCCATTTGACCCAGAAATCCCATTATTGGGTATATACTGAAAGGATTATAAATCATTCTATCATAAAGACAGAAGCACATGTATGTTCATTGCAACAGTGTTTACAATAGCAAAGACCTGGAACCAAACCAAATGCCCATCAGTGATAGATTGGATAAAGAAAATGTGGCACATATACACCATGGAATACTATACAGCCATAAAAAAAGATGAGTTCATGTCCTTTGTAGGGACATGGATGAATCTGGAAAACATAATTATCAGCAAACTGACCCAAGAACAGAAAACCAAATACTGCATGTTCTCATCCATAGGTGAGTGCTGAACAATGAAAACACATGGACACAGGAAGGGGTACAACCCACACTGGGGTGTGTTGCAGGATGGCGGTGGGGAGGGGAGGGATAGCAAGGGGTAGGGAGGTTGGGGAGGGATAACATCGAAAGAAATGTCTGATGTAGGTGATGGGATGGAGGCAGCAGACCACCATGGCATGTGTATAACTATGTGGCAGTCCTGCAGGATCTGCACATGTACTCCAGAACTTAAAGTATAATAAAAATAAATAAGTACCTACAAATAAATACCACTAGAATGAAAACAAAACAAGAACAAACTAACCATCCCAAAGCTAGCAGAAGAAAAGAACCAAAATCAGGATAGAAGTGAACAAAACTGAGACTTGAAAATCTGTACAAAATATCATAAATGAAAAGTTGGTTCCTTGTAACTATAAACAAGATTGATAGGCTTCTAGCTAGATTAACAAAAAAAAAGAGAGAAGATCCAAATAAGCACAATCCAAAATGAATAAAATGACACTACACGTAATCCCATATAGATACAAAAGATCATCAGAGACTATTATGAACATCTCTATACACACAGATTAGGAAATATAGAGGAAATAGATAAATTCCTGGAACCACGCAACTCCTAAGATTTAACCAGGAAAAAAATTGAAAACCAAAGCAGACCAATAACAAGTTCAGAAGCTGAATCAGTAATAAAAACCTACCAATTATACAATGCCCCAGACTACATGAATTCACAGCCAAATTTACCAGATATTTTAAAAAGAGCTGGTTCTAACCCTGCTGAAACGATTCCAAAAAATTGAGGAGGAGGGACTCTTCTCTGACTCATTCTATGAAGCAAGCATTATCCTCATTCCAAAGTCTGGTAGAGACACAATGAAAAAGAAAACTTTAGGCTAATACCCTTGATAAGCCTAGATACAAAAATTCTTAACAAAATACTAGCAAACCAAATTCAGGAGCCCATCAATAGCTATTTTCACATGATCAATTCTGCTTTCTTCCTGGAGTACAATGTTGGCTCAACATGTGCAAATCAATAAATGTGATTCATAACATAAACAGAATTAAAATCAAATCCACATCATCATCTCAATAGATGCAGAAAAGGATGCTATAAAATTCAACATTTATTCATGATAAAGGCCCTCAAGAAACTCTCAAGACATTGAAGGCACACATCTCAAAATAACAAGTGCCATCTGTGTCTAACCCACAGCCAACATTATATTGAATGGGTAAAAGTTCAAACGATTCCACTTGAGAACTGGAGAAAGACAAGAATGTCTACTCTTACCACTCCTATTTAACACAGTACTGGAAGTCCTAGGCAAGTAATCAGGCAAGAGAAATAAATAAAAGGCATCCAAATAGAAAAAATATATCTAAGAATCTCTCTTTTCTGAAAATATGATTCTATGTAAAGAAAACTGTAAAAATTGCTAAAAGATTTCTATTGATAGAACTGATAAGCAACTTCAATAAAGTTTGAGGATACAAAAATTAATGCACAAATATCAGTAGCATTTTTATACACCAATATGTTCAATCTGAGAGCCAAATGAAGAATGCAATCCCATTAACTATAGCCAGAAAACGAATAAAATGCCAAGAAGTACTTGTAACCATGGAGGTGAAAGATTTCTAAAAGGAGTACTATAAAACACTTCTGAAAGCAATCATAGATGACACAAATAAATAGAAAAACATTTATTTTATGATAATGGATCGGAAGAATCCATATTATTAAAATGACCATACTGCCAAAGCAATCTACAGATTCAATCCCATTTCTATCAAACTACCAATGTCAATTTTCACAGAACTGGAAAAAAACTATCAATCACAAAATTCACAGGGAACCAAAAAAGAACCCAAATAGCCAAAGCAAACCTAAGCAAAAAGAACAAAGCTAGAGACATCACATTAGCTGACTTCAAACTATATTATAAGGCTACAAAAACCAAAGCAGCATGGTACTGGTACACAAATAGACATGTAGGCCAATACCATAGAATAGGAAACCCAGAAATAAAGTCACACACCTCCAATTATCTGAACTTTGACAAAGTTGATGAAAATAGGCAATGTGGAAAAAAATGCCTATTCAATAAATGAGGCTGGGCAACTGGGTAGCCATATGCAGAAGATTAAAACTGGACTCCTTCTTTATACCATATACAAAAATTAACTCAAGATGAATTAAAGACTTAAATGTAAGACCTTAGGCTATAACAATTCTAGAAGAAAACTTAGAAAATACCCTTCTCAATATCAACCGTGGGAAAGAATTCATGGCTAAGTTCTCAAAAACAATGGCAACAAAAACAAAAATTGACAAGTGGTAACAAATTAAAAGGGTTTTTCACAGCAAGAGAAACTTTCAAGAACATAGGCAACCTACAGAAGGATGAAAATATTCACAAAGTGCATCCAACAAAGTTCTAATGTCTAGAATCTATAAGGAACTTCAACAAATCAACAAGCAAAAATACAAATAACCCCATTAAAAATAGGTAAAGGACATGAACAGATATTTCTCAAAATAAGACATACAGTGGCCAAAAGACATGAAAAATGTTCATTATCACTAAACATCAGAGAAATGCAAATCAAAACTACAATGCCATATCATACCAGTCAAAATGGCTCTTGTTAAAGAGTTAAAACATTACAGATATTGACAAGGCTGTGGAGAAAAGGAACACTTATACCCCGTTTGTTGAAATGTAAATTAGTTCAGCCACTGTGGATAGTAGTTCAGATGTTTCTCAAAGAGAAACTACCATTCCACCCAGCCATTCTATTACTAGTTAGATACTGAAATGAAAATAAATCGTTCTACCAAAAGGACATATGCATGTTTATGTTCATCACAGTGTTATTCACAAGAGCAAAGATGTGGAATCAAACTAGGTTTCCATCAACAGAGGATTGGATCAAGAGAATGTGGTACATAAATATCATTGAACACTATGCAGCCATAAAAAGAAGGAAATCATGTCCCTTTACAGCAACATGAGTGCTGCTGGAAACCATTATACCAAGCAAACTGAAATAGAAACAGCGAACCAAATACTACATGTTTTTGCTGTACATTGGGTACACATGGACATAAATATAGGAAAAAATAGAAATGGGAATACAAGAGCAGGGGGAGAAAGGGCAATACGAATTGAAAAATTATCTCTTTGGTGCTATGCTTACTACCTGGGTGACAAATCTATTTGTACATCAGATTTCAGCATCACGTAATAGACCTTTGTAATAAACTTGCACATGTACTTCCTGAATCTAAAATAAAAGTTGAAAAAATAAATAAATAAATTAGAGGCCAAATGGAGACATTCAGAGCAAGAAGCTATCTCCTTTCTGTTTTATATTTCCTAAAGTGTGAGCTATTAAAATACAGTTGTAGGTAGACAATGGAGTTTTACATAAATATTTTGTTCTTTCTCTCTCTGGAAACATTGGTGAGATTGTATTTCTCTATTGCATTGAATTCAGTTGTGCTTTTATGATTTCTTTGGCAATGAAATGTGAGCACTATAGATGGTTTTTATTTGCAGGTGGAAGGTGGAAATTTTAAAAGTCAGTGCTTATTTTCCATATTTTCTTCTTTTTTTCTCTTCCATTGTTACTTCCAATGTTCCAGAGAGTTTCTGTGTTAATATCTTAGGTCCCAAAATGAAAATAATAAGAATGTAGAATAGTGCCCAGCCTCCCCAAATAGACATAGTGTGAGCAGAAAATGAACCACTGAGCTTTAGGGTTTTGTAATACCACAGCACCACTTAGTCTGTCTCTCAAGGGAGACAACTATCCAGCTGGGAACATGGAGAGAGGAATTCCCTTAAGATTCATCAGGATCAATAAGTAATAGCATCTTGATTAAGGTGAAGGTTCAATATGTTTATATATATGTCAAACTTAGTTAAGTTGTATACTTTAAATATGCAGTTTATTGTATTTCATTAATAGGTTACTAGAACTGTTTTTTTAAAAAAAGAATTAATAAAGAAACATGCCCTGAGACTGGAGAAGTGGCAGACAATTGTAGTTTTATCAAATTCAGCATTACATTTGCTCCACAGCAATGCCCAGGTTAATAACATGATCTTTGATGATGGTAAGCATATAGGCTGACTGCAACCCAAGATTGGCATTAAATTTGAGTCTGAAAGACCTACAAGAGTTGAGACAGTGGGATTTTTATAGATTACTAAACTAAACTGAACATATTACCTCTAACTCAAGAAACTGATCAATGCCTTGGAATAACAAAGTAACACAGATGATAAGACCTAAGCAAATTAAATATAACACTAGGTAAAGAGTTTTATGCAATGTAGTAAGGTATATGTCAGAAGTCAGAATAACACACACACACAATAAACACATATACTTCCTTAATACTTTAATACTTTATCCCATTACATTATGTAAGTAGTGTATTAATCCATTTTTACACTGCTGATAGACATATCTGAGATTGAGAAGAAAAATAGGTTTCATGAACTCACAGTTCCATGTGGCTGGAGCAGCCTCACAATCATGGTGGAAGGTGAAAGGTACTTCTTACATGGTGGGGACAATAGAGAACAAGAAAGAAGTGTAAGTGGAAACCTCTTATGAAATAATCAGATCTTGTTAGACTTGTTCACTACTACAAGAACAGTATGGGGGGAACCATCCCGTGATTCAATTATCTCCCACTGGGTTTCTCCCACAACATGGGGGAATTATGAGAGTACCCTTCAAGATGGAATTTGGGTGGGGACATAGAGCTAAACCATATAATTCCATCCCTGACTCTTCCAAATATCGTGCTCTCACATTTCAGAACCAATCATGCCTTCCCAACAGTCCCCCAAGTCTTAACTCATTTCAGCATTAACACAGAACCCCACAGTTCAAAGTCTTATCTGAGACAAGACAAATCCCATCCACCTGAGTCTGTAATATCAAAAAGCAAGTTAGTTACTTCCTTGTTACAAAGAAGGTATAGGCATTGGATAAATACAGCCATTCCAAATGGGAGAAATTGGCCAAAAAAAGGAGCTACAGGCTCCATGCAAGTCTGAAATCCAGTGGGGCAGTCGAATCTTAAAGCTTTAAAATGATCCCCTTTGACTCCATGTCTCACGTCCGGGTCATGCTGATGCAAGAGGTGTGTTCCTATGGCCTTGAGCATCTCCACCACAGGGGCTTTGCAGGGTATATCCCCCTTTCTGACTGCTTTCAGAGACCGGTGTCAAGTGTCTGTGGCTTTTCCAGGCACATGGTGCAAGTTGTCAGTGGAGCTAACATTCTGGAGTCTGAGGGATGGTGGCCCTCTTCTCATAGCCATACTATGTGGTGTCCCAGTAGAGATTCTGTGTGGGGGCTCTGACCCCACATTTCCCTTCCACACTGCCCTAGCAGAAGTTCTCTATGAGAGCCTCATCTCTGCAGCAAACTTCTGCCTTGGCATCCAGGCATTTCCATACATCCTCTGAAATCTAGGCAGTTGTTCCCAAACCCCATTTCTTGACTTCCATGTACTCACAGGCTCAACACCATATGGAAGCTACCAAGGCTAGGGCTGCCACCCTCTGAAGCAATGGCCTGAGCTGTACCTTGGCTCCTTTTAGTCACAGCTGGAGCAGCTGGGACACAGGGCACCAAATCCCTAGACTACATACAGCAGAGGGACCATTTTTTTCCTCCTAAACATCCAGGCCTGTGATAGGAGTGACTGCTGCAAAAGTCTCTGGCGTCCTCTGGAGACATTTTCCCCATTGTCTTAGTGATTCACACTTGGCTCTTCATTACTCATGCAAATTTCTGCAGCAGGCTTGAGTTTCCCCTGAGAAAATGGGATTTTTCTTTTCTATTGCATTGTCAGGCTGCAAATTTTCCAAATTTTTATGCTCTATTTCTTTTTAAAACTGAATGCATTTAATGGCACCCAAGTCACACCTTGAATGCTTTTCTGCTTAGAAATTTCTTCTGCCAGGTACCTTAAATCATTGCTCTCAAGTTCAAAGTTCCACAAATCTTTAGGACAGGGGCAAAATGGTGCCAAGTCTCCTTGCTAAAACATAACAAAAGTCATCCTTGCTCCAGTTCCCAATAAGTTCCTTATTTCTATCTGAGACCCTCTCAGCCTGGATTTCATTGTTCATATCACTATCAGCATTTTGGTTAAAGCCATTCAACAAGTCTCTAGGGAGTTCCAAACTTACCACATTTTCCTGTCTGCTTCTGAGCCCTCCAGACTCTTCCAATCTCTGCCTGTTACCCAGTTCCAAAGCTGCTTCCACAGTTTCGGGTACTTCTTCACCAGCATCCACTGTACTGGTACCAATTTACCACATTAGTCCATTCACAATGCTGATAAAGACACATGCAAGATTTGAGAAGGAAAATAGGTCTAATGGGCTGACAGTTCCACATGGCAGGGGAAGCCTCACAATCATGGTGGAAGGTGAAAGCCACTTCTTACATGACAGCGGCAAGAGAGAAGGAAAAAGAGGCAAAGTGGAAACCTCTATAAAAACCATCAGATCTCATGAGACTTATTCACTACCACAAGAAGAGCATGGGGGGAAAAAAATGCCCTCATGATGTGATTATCTCCCATTGGGTCCCTCTCACAACATGTGGAAACTATGCGAGTACAATCCAAGATGAGATATGGGTAGGGACACAGAAAATTGTAAAAATACTCTGAGGTTGGTAGGACCCAAGAAATTATTACCTCACATCCCATAAAACCTCCTTTGTTTTCTAGCTGAAATGAAAATTTATAATAATCACTTGTCTGCTTTGTTTCCTGGATAATAGGAACTAAAACACAGATTCAGAGGGTTCTAAGGCTGGAAGAGAATTTGGAGATCACTTGGTCAATCTCACTTATTATATAATAGGAGAAGCTGAGGTACGGTAATGTTGAAACTCAACCATATTTTTCACCTGATTAGTACGAGAACCAGGGCAGAAATTGTTCCAAGTTCCCTAATCCTTTGCTTATTAATTCATTCTGAGGTGATAACACTAAATGAAAATCCAACAGTGACTTCCAAGTGGCTGGCTTGAACTGTTATTCTGCTTTTCACCCATGGCTTCTCAAATTGGCTTCATTAAAGAGACCAAAAGACACTTGCAGGACTACAAATGAATGAAAATACCTTTTAAAATGCTTTGCAAACCTAAATAGTATAAATTTTTTCAACACTTTAAAAACTGAATTAACCTATACTGCCTCTTCTTAACTTGAGATTTCTACCATGAAATTTCCAATGAAAGACAAATCACTTAATATGTAATTTACATGCGTTAAAGTAAACACATACACATGTTAATGGCCTTTATGAGACTCTGGAATAAGTGTCTTTGTGTTTCTTTATGTTTTTGAATAGCATATAAACTTTATGTCTGATTTTGTGTTATTTCTTTGCAATATGGGTTATAAAACACGATTTAAACCTTTGAATGGTACAAACTAATCAATAACATAGTGTTTTGAGCCAGGGAGTGCATGCAGGCAACCAGCATGGGTCTTTTAAGGAAAAGTGCTATTCAGGGACTGAAGAATAGCACTACCACTTGCCAGGGTAATGCTAAGCTTAATCTCAGGGAGGAGTGAAAATCACTTAATGTGTGTGGCGGTGAGAAGTCTTTGTCCTCCAGTGGAGGCCAGGTTTCTATAATCAAAGCCCAGTTGAATGTTGAGAGTGAAATGAGGGTCTCTACTTCAAGTTCCAAGAAAATCATTTCTGTCCAAGTGGAGCGTATGCAGAATGGCTTCATAGAAAATTGACTGGAGTTGATTTTGAGACAAGGTTCCTCTGCTTATTGTGGGAAACAGGCTCAGAAAGGTGAAAGGTTTTCAGCCTTTCAGGAAGAGTGAAAAATGTACATTGCCTTTTGAAGACCAGCTCAAGGACATAAGAACAGGAGGATTAAAGAAAGAGAGTTGAGTGACAAAAATTACATTGTCAGATAAAAGATAAGTGGAAAGAGCCAACATCAACCACAGGGACAGTGGGAAATAAACAGAAGGTCAAAATTAAGTGTTTAAGAGTTTCAGGAAACTGAACCAAGATTAAAATTCACTATGGATGGTGACATTATAATTGATAATTAGTCTCCTTTTTTTTCCTCAGAAGATTATCTGTATTTTCTAAATTTCTACAAAGCAAATGAAGGTTTCCATAATATGAAAAATACAATAAAATGTACTATAGAAAAAGAAACAAAAAATATGCTACAGGAATGTAAGAATTGTAATTGAAATGGAAATCTTGGTAACATGAGAGGTTCTTGCAGTGATTATACATTGTAAACCAAAAATTATGAAGTGTAGGTTAAAATACATACATATGCACACACATTTTTCCCTAAATTTGTCAGGTATTTATTTAAAAGAGCTTCAAATGTTAAAAAATTAAATCCATTTTAGTTTTATATTCAGTGCATTGCAGATAATTATGTGAAATCATGGCATTTGTCCTGGAAAATTTGGTACAAGGAGTAGCTATATAAACTGTCTTCATTTAGCTCACAGATAACAATGAATGTAAAGTTTATAGTTCAATAATGCTGAAGATATGTGGTAGACATTAAGAAATATTGCAGTAGAATGGTAATATTCAGAAGACCAGAGGAAGCTTATCACTTTGCTGAAAAGAGAAAACTGTGCACAGTTGAAAATGTTGTTAATAAACACCTTAATCATTTTAAAAAATATATTGCCATTGTTTCTTCAAAGATACTGATTTTTTTTAAGCTAAAAACAATCTTTAGAGGAAATTTTATAGAAATTTCATATTTTAGGATAATTTTTAAATGGCTTATATGACTAAAATGTATAGAAAGTTCAGTTGGAATTTATACATTCAAAATGATTACACAAATTAAATAGGACAGAGGTAAGACTTCTCATTTCAAACATTTCCATTTATGGAATTCAACTTTTTCCAGACAGAAGCAACTACCACCCATTATTTCTTTGAATAAAAAAATTTCATCGGATTTACTCATGATTTTAAATATATGAATATGCCTTTGCTTTTCTAAGACCACAATCACCACCCTACCTTTCAAAAAACATTATTAAGTCATCAAAAAGTATTTTGATCCAATACCTTAAGGGAATTGAATATTTTATTCACACATTCAAATACAAGAACTGAATGCATCTGCTTTTATTGAATACTAACATTATGTTGTTCACTGTGTTTTTGTAAGAAAGTGTGCTTACTTTTGCCTTTTTTTCCTCTGTCTACTCACAATTTCAGTTTTTTAATTTTTAAATTATTTGTATACGTGTATAGGATGCCAGTGTAATTTTATTATACACACAAATTGTGAAGTTAGACTTTAGGACATCCATCACTCAAATAATGTATATTGTACCTGTTAAGTAATTTTTTATCATCCTCCCCCAAACTTTGTAATTATGCAAACACTTAAGCAGTTACTAAAGCCATTCAAACAATATTTGACTGTGTTTTAAGTCTCTTAGGCCCCTCTCTCCACCTTTTCCCTCAATGTGGCATATGACACAGGTAGATGAAAAGTGTTACTGTGAATATCATTAGCTAGAAAATGGAATTCTTTCTGTTTATGTGGTTGCAATAGATTTTATTATTTGAAGCTACTGAAATATAATTAGGAATTCTATTTCTTAATATTGTAGTTCATGAAATACATAGTTTTAAGAGCTAATATAAAGGAGACACACATATTCCTGTTTATGGGTAATAATGATAATACACAAATACTTTGTCTATAATAAAACTGACATCTCAAAAAAATTAAAATCAGGAATCTATATTACATTATGAAACTCAGAGAGGGACATTTAATTGGTTGAGAATATTGCATTTTTTTCATTGAAAATGAGTTACAGATATTTGGCATGGAGAACTTTTAGTGAACTTGTAGGATTTGGTCTTGAAATCTGACTAAAAAAACAACTAGAAAAAATCAGTTGTAAATAAATGTTTAACAGCTATATTAAGTTGTAGTTGATCTACAAAGAACTGCACATATTTAGTATGTACAATTTGATGAATATAGGCATATGCAAATATCTATGATACCATCACCACAATCAATGCAATTGATATATTCAGCACCTTCAGAAGTTTTCTTGCGTCCCTTTGTTGTTTTTCGTTTGTTTTGCCGTTTATGATAAGGACACTTAAAAGAAGTTTAACTTTATACTTATTGAACAAAAATTTCTCATTTCTTACACTCCCAGCCCCTGGTAACCACAATGGTATTCGCTGAACGTATAAGTTTAACTGTTTTAGATACCTCATATCAATGGAATTATGTAGCATTTGTGACTGGATTCTTCTGTGACTGGATTATTTCTGGACATTAGAATGTCCCCCAGATTAATCCATGTTGTCTCAAATATCAGAATTTTCTTCTTTTCTGAGGCTGAATCATATTCCTTTGTATGTCTATATCACACTTTTTAATCCATATATCTGTTAATGAACATATGTTGTTTCCATAGCTTGGCTATTATGAATAACACTGCAATGAACATGAGGGTGCAGATATATCTCTTTAAGATCCTGATTTCAATTCTTTTAGATGTATACCAAGAAGTGGAATAGCTGCATCATATGGTAGTTCTATTTTTAATTTTTCGAGGAAATTCTATATTGTTTTCCATGGCTGCTGCACTATTTTACATTCCCACCAATGGTGCTTAAGATTTCTAAATTCTCCACATTTTCACCAACACTTATCTTTCGTTTTTTTGACAACAGACATCCTAACAAGCAGGAAGCAAAGTCTCGCAGTTTTTATTTGAATTTCCCTCATAATGAATGATACTGAGCATCTTTTCGTGTACCTGTTGGCCACTCGTGTGTCTTCTTTAATTAAATGTCTCAGTGCCTTGCCCATTTCTATATTAATCAGTTCGTTTGGGTTTTGCAGTTGAATTTTACAAGTTCCTTACGTATTTTAAAAATCAATCCTTTATATATGACTTGCAAGTTTTATCTTTTATTTCATAGATTTTCTTTTCCAATTGTGTTGTTTCCCTTGGTGTGCAGAAGTTTTATAATTTGATGTAATTTCTCTTGTTTATTTTGCTGCTTTCTCCTGTGCCTGGTACCAAATCCAGGAAACCTTTGCCAAGACCAAGGAATTTTTCTCCTATGTTTTCTTCTAGGAGATTTAGTTTCAGGTCTTATGTTTAAGACTTTGATCCATCTTAAGTTTACTTTTCTGTATAGTGTAGTTAAGAATCCAATGTCATTCCTTTGTGTGAATATCCAGTTTTTCCCAACTCCATTTGCTGAGGACACTATTGTATCCGCATTGTGTATTCTTGGCAACCACTTCAAAGATCAGCTGACTGTATTCTGGGCTATCTATTCTGTTTCAATAGTTTGTGTCTGTCTTTATGCCAGCACCATACTGTTTAATTACTGTAGCTTTATAATACACGTTGAAATCAGGAAGTATGATGACTCCAGCTTTGCTCTTCTTTCTCAATATTGCTTTGTATAGTTTGTATCTTTTCTAGTTGCATATAAATTTCAGGATCTTTTTCTATCTCTGTTATAAATGCCATTGGGATTTAATGAGGATATCATTAAATCTGTAGAAAGCTTTGGGTAGTATGGATATTTTAACATTATTAAGTCTTCCAATATATAAACAAGAGATGGCTTCTGTTTATATGTGTCTCCTTTAATTTCTTTCATCAGTAATTTGTAGTTTTCAGTGTATGAGACTTTCACCTTCTTGGTTACAAGTGTTCCTAACTAATGATTTTAGATACGTATCTACATGTTCTCATTGTTCAACACCCACCTATGAGTGAGAATATGTGGTGTTTGATTTTCTGCTCCTGTGTCAGTTTGCTGAGAATGTTGGTTTTCAGATTCATCTATGTCTCTACAAAAGACACAAACTCATCATTTTTTATAGCTGCATAGTATTCCATGGTGTATATGTGCCACATTTTCTTTGTCCAGTCTATTGTTGATGGGCATTTCGGTTGGCTCCAAGTCTTTGCTATTGTAAACAGTGCCACAATGAATATACATGTGCACGTGTCTTTATAATAGAATGATTTATAATCCTTTGGATATATACCCAGTAATGGGATTGCTGAGTCAAATGGAATTTCTATTTCCAGGTCCTTGAGGAATCGCCACACTGTCTTCCACAATGGTTGAACTAATTTACACTCCCACCAACAGTGTAAAAGTATTCCTATTTCTCCACATCCTCTCCAACATCTGTTGTCTCCAGATTTTTTAATGATCACCATTCTAACTGGTGTGAGATGGTATCTCAATGTGGTTTTGATTTGCATTTCTCTAATGACTAGTGATGATGAGCATTTTTTCATGTTTGTTGGCCTCATATATGTGCATATCCTTTACCTACTTTTGAATGGGTTTATATGCTTTTTTCTTGTAAATCTGTTTTAGTTCTTTGTAGATTCTGTATATTAGCCCTTTGTCACATGGGTAGATTGCAAAAATTTTTTCCCATTCTGTTGGTTGCTGGTTCACTCTAATGATTGTTTATTTTGCTGTACAGAAGCTCTGAAGTTTAATTAGATCCCGTTTGTCTATTTTGGTTTTTGTTGCCATTGCTTTTGGTGTTTTAGTCATGAAGTCCTTGCCTGTGCCTATGTGCTGAATGGTTTTGCCTAGGTTTTCTTCTAAGATTTTTATAATGATAAGTCTTATGTTTTAGATATTTTTTAAAATGGAATTGTTTCTTAATTTTTTTTAGATCATTCATTGTTAATTTATAGAAATACAATCTAACTTTTAAGCTTATGTATTCTGGTTAATTTCTTTCCATAAGGTTAACTGATAGTATAAATTATATGTGTCCTTGGGATCATTTTTATTTAAATGGAAATATCTTCTCAGGCATGACCAGAAATAGGCAAAATTTTCAAGTAGGTAACTGGTATCAGCCCTCTACCACCTCTCCTGACAGACTGACAGAGAGGGAAAGAAAGAATGAGAGAAACACACACATACACACACACCAGTCTGGAAATGTAAAGAAAGTGAAGGGTTAGCACTAAAATGCGAGTATTGCTTTTATGTCATTCTATATCCTTATCTATCAACATCATTGTCGTGATGCACAAAAGATATTTCATTGAGCATAAACAATTAAAAGCTCTATTTTAATAGGTCTCTTTAAAATATGGCTCAAGCCTGTAATTTCAGGACTTTGGGAGGCCGAGGTGGGTGGAGCAACCGAGGTCCAGAGTTGGAGAGACCTGCCTGCCTAACATGGAGAAAAACCATTAGCCCAGCATGGTGGCACATGTCTATAACCCCAGCTTCTCAGGAGGCTGAGGCAGGAGAATTGCTTGAACCCCAGGGGGTGGAGGTTGCAGTGAGCCAAGGTCACGCCATTGCACTGCAGTGTGGGCAACAGGAGCGAAACTCCCTCTCAAAAAAAAAAAAATTAAAAGAGCACATTTTCATTTTTAAAAAGTCAGCAATTGCTTCAAGTTTCAATCAGCTAATTATTGTTTACTTATATCTATGACTTATTCAATTCAGCAGAGTAAAACTAGAATATATATTCAAAGAAAGTCTTTATTACTTTCTTCATCTTATTTCTCCTCTACAATGTAAAATATGAGGTCAACAAAAGACAGACTTCTATTACGCTAGTGATGTGAAATTTTCCATAAACTTTAAAACAAATTACACTATAGTTGATTATTAGTATAGAGTATACTACAGTATATTTTTGGTACATAATACACTATAATATATGATTAGTGTGTGGTCAGCTACATTAAACATACTGTAGGTATTTCCCTTGAATAATAACCAATTGTAGAAAAGTAAGATAATTTGTCAAATATTTTTTTAAAAAGTAAAACTTTATAGCCTATTTTATACTTATATGTTGAATTCTTTGTTTCTCTACCTCTATTTATAACCCATGGGAATCAGCTCTTCACCTAAAAATGTTCTGTTTAAATGGTTAGCATTTTTTGCATATATCAAATTATTTTTGTATACCACCAAACAGTCAACACAGCTGGTTTAGAAAAGTTAAAACACTAAATGATTACAAGTAATAATTACATTGTTGCCTGAAATGTTAGTATAATATGGTCTATATCAATGGTATATACTGTTTGAAATGATTAACCAATTGAGCTATTATGCAGTTGCCATGCATGGGTTTATAGAGTGTCTGTCTACCTACCATACACTTACCAGCTTGGGCACTAAGCACCCAGAGACAGACCACAGCAGGAAAGAGGTTGGGAAATTAAGTGATGCTTTGCAAAAGACATAGACCACAAGAAGCAGGTTTTATTTTATTTAGTATTTACCTTATGTAGAATGCCCGAATGCACCCGGCATAAATTTTTTACACCTTATTGGCATAAGTATGAGATTAATATACTCACTGGCATAAGATTAAATATGCCTATTATCAAAGGAAACATTTTGGCTTCCTTATCATTCTTTACTGCATGATTCCCTAGCACATCTTCTGTTGTCAAAATTGTTTCTTGCTTTGACATTTTCACATGATGTATGTTATCTCACTATTCTGTATTTAGATATTACAGAATAAACATTAAAGTAGTCCTAAATATCTATTTGTTAATTGTCTAGTTTCTAATATTCTGCAATATTTTTATATATGTCAGGTAATGACCATTTTATCAATGTAAATAAATATGTTCAGCAATTCACAGCCTCAGTTCATCGTTGCATTTCAAGAGACTTACAAAGGGCATTTAATATTGTTTCTTTTCATTTGCCCAACGCTAAATGGTGTTAAATTTAACTGATGAGATCTTTCTTTTATTTACTTTTTGTAATGGTCATAGTTTCATATTAAACCAGAAGTGACTTCTCGCTGGCTTTTTATGTAACATCATACAACATGCTTTATTGCTTGAACTTTTTGTCCCAGCCCCAAATCTATTGTTATGTTTCATACTTTTAATTTGAATTAAATTAGAAAATTTTAGAACTCAGTTTTGTTTTTTAATGTTTTTAAATCTTTTTCACATGTTTTTAGGTGAAATAATGCTTAAATATAGTTGTTAATTTCTCTTTATCTGACTTTTCATTTAATCCTTTATTTATTTTCCCAGGTTTCATAATGATGATTTTTTTCTAGGGAAAGACAGAGCTATCTTTGGTAAAGTGACATGAAACCCCTCTTCATTTTTATGAAAGAGCTGAAACATATGTTCCTTCTCCTATGTTAAGATTTTTGAACAAGGGAGAGTTGTGTCTTTGACATTCCCCTTTATTTAAAGCCATACTGAAATTTTTTGCAGGTAGACTGACAGTTACAACTTTTTTTCTCCTATTACCGTTTAAAACCACAGCTCGGTCTCTAAAAAGAGGAATGATAGGGGAGTTAGAAAGCTAATTTACCGTACTTGATAATGTTAGACAAGTAGGAGACTTTGTCAGGTAAAATAGGCTGCTTTATTTTGTAAGAGTATTTTTTTAAAGACTATTAAGTAAGATTTAGTTTTTATTTTCTACCACCAATTTCCAATTGTTGTATGTTTATCTGTGGATAATGTTAAAGTTCATTTTTCTAATCAAATTCAAGAAATTTTCTTGACCATGCTCCTTTATAGGTACCCTTATATAGCAGTGCTGACCACCTACATACAAGATACCTATGGGCAACACATACCTTTAGTCTTTATCTTGGCTATGTTTTAGTACTGTGGTTTGTTTAAGAAATTTTGTTTTTAAAGCTTTTTTTAATATAATAAAATTGCACAAAATTACTGTGTCTGAAAAATAACATTTTCTTAACTGAGCATAAAAACATCTCTGCACGTCTTTGATGTTTTTATTCAGTTATTTGAAGAATTAGTGCTTATGACTTCCAGTATTTTAGTATTCAAAGCTTCTGTGATTTTTGGGGTAGTCACATTTTAAAATATTTGGTTTTGTTTTATGTTTTTGTTTTTCCCCATGTTGTTTCTACTTCTTACGTGTTGAACTGATCTTTTCTCATTTAATTTGTAAGGCTGCAGATGTTGCATACTATTTGGCATAGTGGCTGGAAAAACTTTCAGCAGCTCTACAGATGTTCAGTTAACCTATGACAATTCTAACAACATACTTTCTTTCCTCCCTGCCTGATCTCTTAATTAATATTTATTCATTAGTGAAAATTAGCTACTGTGTATCATGAAAGAGATGCGGATTGCCCATTTCCTTGAAGAAATGCATACTTCAGTTTAAAAGATAAGATACCATCTGATTTAGAGAATTTTTTTGACAAAACATCAAGGAAGATTCTCTTTTCTTTGTCTGACCTCAAGCCCAATAATATGTCCTTTAACTGACTCACTGGGTGGTAACTAAGAATACTCAAACATTAAGAAAGGCTTTTCAGCAAATGTTTGGAAAATCACTCAATGATCAGACATTATCCTTGTTTTGGTGAGGTTGCACTGTCTCCCTATACTTCAGATGTTTATATATTCTTCCCTCTCTCATGCTTGGTGAAAAAAAAATTGTATATGGGCTACCTTTGTTTTACCTATATAGAGATTATATAAAATATAAATTTTTATAATTTATATTATATATATAGTTTATTACTCAAAATATTATTTACATAGGAAATATATAAACATTTTATTCATATGTACAGTCTATAACTAATGGTTATATATATTAATGTTGCATATTTATATGTCAAATCATGAATATAATTTTTATTTATAGAATACAGAAAATATAATTTGTTTATAGACTATGCATATAAATTAATATAGACTATAAAATAGGTATATATACATATATGATATATATAATATATATTACATATACATTTATAAAATATATATGTATATGTTATATATACATATATATCTTCTATATATTTGTTTATATATAATACATATCTATTTGAAATCTAATGTTTTTAACATTTTTCTGAAGATAAAAATCTTCAAAATACTTTTGTAAAACATATTCCTGGGTTCTAATCCAGACCTAAAAAAATCACAATTTATAGGAATAAATTCTATTTATCTACATACTCAGTATTTACCCCAGATGATTTTTATCAGGAATTATGACAGTCACTGTATGCTAGTCAACACAGCTTGGTGTGTCATACAAGGGATTTACAAGATGGCCATCACCCAGCTTTACAAGTTTATCTCCTGTGACTACCATCATCTATGTTCTAGCCACAAAGCATGAGATTCTTATGATATTCATGCTTTTAAGCTTTACCCTTGGTATTTCCTCTTCTTAGAATGCCCTTTCCTCTCCCTTTATTTACTAGTTGAATTTCTTGCAATTTTCTAGACTTAGCTAAAATATAAGTCCCTCCAGGAAACCTAAAATACAAAGTTTATATTGATAATAATAGCTAATAACTTTTTAAGTTGTTTTTATGGACTATGGTAACTTGCTAAGTACTTTATTCACATTTTCTCATTAAGATGTATATCATCATCCTCTATGCCTAGGTATTGTTGATGTCCCAATTTTATAAAGGAGGTAGAAAATTTTAAACATATACAAAAATTAAAGGGAAAGGCCTAATATACCTATACTTAGTTCAAACAGTTGTGTGAATTAGATTAAATACTTCTATTGATTATTTTTTTCTAAGATGGTAAATTAGAGACATTTAACATGCCTTAGTCACTTGGGAATAGCAAGATAGTACATAAATATCACCTCTGTGAGCTTTAATTCAAGAAGCAAAATGGAAATCCCTTGGAATCATGCAGGACTCTCCAGATCCCAGAGTAGAATATGGGCAAACAGCCTCTGTGATGGTGTCTGGCTGATAAAAGTGAGTTAAGCCCCAGTACCAGGGAGAGGCAGAGAGCCTCCTTCTGTGACTCACCTTTCCACTGGGGATCTAAGCAACCAGGGTAAAAGAGAGCACATTGTTTCTCCCAAACCCTTGAGCTAACTTGGGGAGAGGCTTGGAGATGCTGAGAGGGGAAGACACTATCTGGACATTTTCCCAGACCTAGGACCAGGAAAAGGACAACATTTTTAATCCAGATACATACAAAATTAGCCATTCTTTGGCAACCCAGCAACATGGCCACATAGGCATTTTAGTTTTGGGACAGAGATTAGAGGACCTGCTCTGGAGCAGGATAGGTGCTTCCACAGCCCAAACTGTGGAAAGTGCCTCAGCAGTAGGCACTGAGTACAGGTTTCTCCTGGGTGATGAGACTTGCAGCCAGAGCCAGCTTGGTGACCTGGAACTGGTCTGCATGTATGACTTCTGGGTGCCTCATACTCCTCCTCTGAGATCTTGGTGCAGCAGGGCCCTCTCCACTCCATATCCAGGAATATCTTCAGGCATTCAGAGAAACTGCTTGCCCTGATTGGCAGTCTGAGCCACCCCACCTTTCTTGTGCAGAGATTTTGGTGAAGCAGAGACATCTCCACTCCATGCCAAGGCAGATACCCAGGCATTCAGAGCACCCACTTGCCTGGATTGGCAGCCTACGGTAAACTATCCTTCCTGTACAGAGATTATGATGAAGCAGGATCCTCTCTGCTCCATGTCCAGGCAGATCTCTAGGCATTTAGTGTGGCCACTTGCTCGAATCAGCAGCCTGAGCTGGCCCATCCTTCCTTTGCATACTGTGGTAAAGTGGGGCCTTCCCTGCCCCAGGTTCAGGTGTATTTACCATTTGCATGGATTTGCAGAGGTAACAATCTTTCCCTCCCTGTATAGAGATTGTGGGTTATCAGGGCCCTCTACAGTCCACACCCAGGCAGATGACCAGGTATCTGGAGCACCCCCTTCCCTGAGTTAGAAGTCTAGGTTGCTTCCACTCCCCATGCAGAGAACTTGAGGTTAAGAAATTCCCCAGCTCCATGGCTAGGCATGCTACCAGAAGCTTAGCCACTTGCTGGATTATGCCTTGGTGCTGATACTTAGGAGATTCAGGGACCTCTAGGCAGGCCTGCCCAGTGTGACCATGCCCATCTTGCTCCCTGAACTGTACTGCCCCCAGCAGATCTGAGCAGGAAACTCAGATGGATCAGCCTGTTGCCTGAGGCACCAGAGAGCTTCTCCCAGTAGACTACGATGTAGTATATACCCAGCCACGTTGGATGAAATCCGCTCTTACTCATAAGTGTCAACTACTGGAATATAGGTTGAACCACACAGCCCAATATAAAACCTGTCAACAGAGGTGTGTAGGGCTACAGAAGGGAAGGCAAAGGACTCTACCCAACATTCTGTATGGTCACATACTCTAAGGAGTGGTAAAGGGAAAGAAAAACAAAATAAGTAATATTATAGTGAAAGAAAGAAAAAAATCCTACCTGTATGAAAATAATTACAAAAATTAAAAGTGCCATCATCTTCAGATGAGAAAAAAACAGTAAGTACAATAATTCTATCATCATAAAAATTCTGAATGTAGTGACACCACTAAAAGATCACAGTAGTTCTCCAGGAGCATTCCCTAATCAAAATGGAAACTAAGAAATAACAGACAAAGAATTCAAAACATGGATTACAAGGAAGATCAATGAGATTCAACTCAAGATGAAAAGTAAATACAAGTAAACTAAAGTAATCAAGAGAAGAAAGGATGAGATAAACATCTTTTTAAAAATCAGTTTTTGGAATTCAAAAACTCACTTAAAAGTTTCAACATATAGTTGAAAGCTTTATCAATAAACTAAACCAAGGAGAAGAATATCAGAACCTAAAGATGGTCTTTTGAACTAACTCAGAAAAACAATACAACTTTTAAAAAATGAACAAAGCCTTTGAAAGATACGGGATTATGCAAAGGAACCAAAAGTATGCATCATTGATGTTTCTGAGAGAGAAAGAAAAAATGTAAACAACACAAAAAATATATATGAGGGAATAATTAAAAAAAAATTCTCCTAATCCTGCCAAAGAGGTAGAAATCTAGATATAAGGAATCCAGAGACATTCTGCCAGATACAATAGAAAATGAACATCACCAAAGCAAATAGTCTCTAGACTCTCCAAGATCAATGCTAAATTATAAAATCTTAAAGGAAACTGGAAAAATAAATTACAAAAAAAAAAGGAAGCTGGAAAGAAAGGTGAGATCATGTGCAAAAGGAACTTCATCAGCCTCACAGCAGACTTCTCAACAGAAATGTTATAAGAGAGAAGAGATTAGAGGGTTATTTTCAGCATTCTTAAAGAAAAGAAATTCAAACAAAGAATTTTATGTTCCCCAAAACTAAAGCTCATAAGTGAAGAAGAAATAAAAACCTTTTCAGACAAGTAAGCACAAAGGGAATTTGTTATCACTAGATCACCTTTACAAGAGATCCTTTAGGGAGCTCTAAATGTGGAAATGAAAGAACAATATCTGCTATCACAAAAACACATTTAAGTACATTGCCCACAGATCTTATAAAATATCCACATGATAGAAACAACAAGGCAATCAGTTAAGAACTACATAATAGGATCAAAACCTAACATATCAATATTAACCTTGAATGTCAATGATCTAAACACTCCACTTAAAAGACAGAGTGGCAAGTGGGATAAAAAAGTTAAGACAAATCCATCTGCTATATTCCAGAGACTCAACTGACACATAACAACACCCATAGGCTCAAAGTAAAGGACTGGAGGAGAGTCTGTCACACAAATGGAAAACAAAAAATAGTAGGAGTTGTTACTCTTCTAGCAGATAAAATAGACTTTAAAATTGACAAAGAAGGGTATTATATAGTGATAAAGAGTTCAATTCAAAAAGAAGGCTTAACTATGCTAAATGCATACAGACCTAACAATGGAGCACTGGATTCATAAAACAAGTAATTCTCAACCTACAAGAAGACATAGACAGCCACACAATAATAGTGAGGAACTTAAACACCCCACTGACAACATTAGACAGATCATTGAGGCAGAATACTAACAAAAGTGTTCTGGATGTAAATTTGAGACTTGACCAATTGTATCTGATACATATCTACAGAATACACCTCAACCACAGAATATACATTCTTCTCATCTGCACATGGACCATACGCCAAGATCAACCACATGCTCTGCCGTAAAGCAAGTATCAGTAAGTTCAAAACTATCAAAATCTCACCAACCATACTATCAGACCACGATAGGATAAAAATATCAAGAAATTAATTCAAGAAAATCTCTCAAATCCAGGAAATTACATGGAAATTATACAACTTACTCCTGAATGATTTGGGTCAAACAATGGAATTAAGGAAGAAATTTTTTAAAACTTTGAAATAAACAACAAGAACAGAGATATAACATGACACCATTTTTAAGAAAAAGAATGAAGGCGAGAAGATTCAAATAAGCACATTCAGAAGTAAAAAAGGTGAGATTATAGTGATCCCCTAGAAATACAAAAGACTCTCTGAGACTATTAGCAACACTGCTATGCACTCAAACTAGAAAATCTAGAGGAAATGGATAATTTTCTGAAAATGCACAATCTCCCAAGATTGCGTCAGGAAGAAATTGAAACCCCAAACAGGTCAAATATAGAGTTCTGAAACTGAATCAGTAATAAACCTACCAGCCATAAAAAGCCCCAGACAAGAGAGAGTTACAGCTGAATTCTACCAGATGTAAAAGAAGAGCTTGTACCAATCCTATTGAAACTATTCAAAACTATCAAGGAGGATGGAATTCTCCCTGACTCATTCTCTGAAGCCAGCATCACCCTGAAACCAAAACTTGGCAAAGACACAATGAAAAAAGAAAGCTACAGGTCAATATCCCTGATGAATATAGATTTAAATATCCTGAACAAAATACTAGCAAACTGAATTCAGCATCACATCAAAAATCTATCAGATTAAGTTAGCTTCATTCCTGGGATGCAAGATTGGTTCAACCATATGCAGGTGTATAAATGTGATTCACCACATAAAAAGAATTAAAAACAAAACCATATGATCATCTCAAAGATATAGTAAAAGCTTTCAATAAAATCCAACATCCCATTGTGATAGAAACCCTCAAGAAACTAGGCATCAGAGGAATATAACACAAAAAAAAATAACCATTTATGTCAAACCCATGGCTAAGATAATATGAATGGGCAAGTGTTGGAAGCATTCCCCTTGAAAATTGGTGGAAGACAAGGATGCCTTCTCTTACAACTCCTATTCAACACAGTATTGGAAGCCTGTGCAATCAGGCAAGAGAAACAAATAAAAGGCATCCAAATGGGAAAACAAGAAGTCATACTCTCTCTCTTCACTGACAATGTCTTGTATACCTAGAAAACTCTAAACTTTCTGTCAACGGTCTCCTACAACTGATAATTGACTCCAAGACAGTTTCAGAGTACAGCATCAATGTACAAAATTCAGTAGCATTTCTGTGTACTAATAACATTCAAGCTGAGAGTCAAATCAAGAATGTATATAGCTATGTAACCTGCGAATGTACTCCAGAACGTAAAGTGTAAAAAATAATTTTTTTAAAAAAAGAATACATGTAACCAAGGAGGTGAAATATCTCTACGAGGAGAACTATGAAACAATCCTGAAATAAATCATAATAACACAAACATATGCAAAAAAATTCCATGCTCATTAGTTGGAAGAGTCAATACCATTAGAATGCCCACACTGCTCAAAGAAAACTACAGACTCAGTGCTATTCCCATCAATCAACCAATATCATTTTTCATAGAATTAGGGGAAAAAACTGTTCAAAATTTTATATGGAACCAATAAAAGAGCCCAAGTAGTCAAAGAAATCCTAAGCAAAATGAACAAAGCTGGAGGCATCACATTATCTGGTTTCAAAGTATAAAGCTACAGTAACCAAAACAGCATGGTACTGATACACAAGCAGACACATAAAGCAAGAGAACAGAATAGAGAACCTGGAAATAAAACCACATACTTGTAGCTATCTGGTCTTCAACAAAGTTGATAAAAATAATAGAATAAAGACTTTCTTTTCTATAAATGGTGATGGGATAGCAGGTTAGATATATGCAGAAAACTAAAACTGGTAAAATTGCCTTTCACAGTATATAAATTTAACTCAAGACTGATTAAAGATTTAAGTGTAAGACTTCATACTATAAGAATCTTAGAAGAAAACCCAGGAAACACCATTCTGGACATCAACCTTAGGAAAAATTTTATGACTAAGTCCTCAAAAGTAATTACAATAAAACAAAAATTGGCAAGTAGGACCTTATTAAACTAAAGAGTTTCTGCACAGCAAAAGAAATTATCAACAGAGTAAACAGAGAATCTACAGAATAGGAAAAAATATTCACAAACTATGCATTCAACAAAGGTCTAGTATCCAGAATCTATAAAGAACTTAAATGATTTAACATGCAAACAACACGTAATGCCATTAAAATGTGGGCAAAAGACATGAACAGAATAGAGAACATGAATAGAATAGAATTCGCAAAAGCGGACAAATAAGCAGTCAACAAACATGAAAAAAATACTCAACATCAGAGAAATGTAATTCAAAATCACAATGAGATGACATCTTACACTAGTTGGAATGATTATCATTAAAAAGTCTAAAAATAACAGATGCTGGCAAGGCTGTGGAAAAAAGGAAACACTTATATTCTGTTAGTGGGAATGTAAATTAGTTCAGTCACTGTTGAGAGCAGTTTGGAGATTTCTCAAAGCACTTAAAACATAACTACCATTTGACCCAGCAATCCCATTACTGGATATATATCCAAAAGAAAACAAATCATTCTACCAAAAGGATGCACGTACTTATATGTTCAGCACAGCACTATTAACAATAACAAAGACATGTAATCAATCTAGGTACCCATCAATGGTGGATTGCATTAAGAAATTGTAGTACATACGTAACATGGAATACTATGCATCCATGAAAAAGAACAAAATAATGTCTTCTGTAGCAACTTGGATGCAGTTGGACATCTTTATTCTAAGCAAATTCAAACAAGAACAGAAAACCAAATAGTGCACATTCTTACATCTAAGTGGGAACTAAACACTCTGTGCTTATGGACATAAAAATAGCAGCAGTAGATACTAGGGACTGTTAGAGGAGAAAGGGAGGGAAGGGGACAGGGTTGAAAAACTGACTGTTGGATATTGTGCTCACTACCTTGGTCATGGCATCTGTTGTACATACTCCAAACCTCAGCATCACATAGTACAGCTGTGTAACAAACCTGTGCATTTACCTCCTGAATCCTAAATAAAGGTTGAAATTATTTAAAAAATAATTTTATTAAAGTTACTTAAGACAGTGCCTGGCACATGGTACATACTCAACAGTGAAATTAATTTTATTTTACCAAAATGAGCATTGAGTAGTATCTTACGGCCCCTTTTTCAAACCCATTTTCTGTTCCTAGTAAAAATATTTTAGTTTAAAATTAGAAGATAAAGGAAGTAGAAAGTAAATGTCTGTAGAGGTGTCTTCTAATGTTTTGCCTCCCTTTTAATCAGAGGCCAGAGTCTAAAGCAATTACAAGTGCCCCACATAAACCTGGCTCAAACTAATCAAAGGCAACCCATCAGAACTATAAGATTTTTCATATGTGTTTCCCATGTCTCTTCTTAACATCTTTTCCTCATTCTTTTCATTCAGTTTTCCTCCAAGGCTCCTGGCTCTGCACATCTGGCTTTTGCCTCTTCCTTTCACAGCCCTGGCTTTGTGCACCTCTTGACCCCTAGTTCTTACCACTCTTCCTAACACCTCTCTATGCTGTCGGCCTTGATAATTTTTCTGCATTTAAATTGTGCTCTGGATAATAATACCTTTTCACAACCCGTGGTATTTTTTATCTTCTTCTTATAATTCAGTCTAATTTTCTAACAAAATCTCTCTCTCCATTTTTCATTTATTCATGTTTTCTAGAAATCAGTACAGAGAATCATACATAAGAAACATTGCCCCCTTTTTTTTAAACAAAAATTTTCTTGTTATGGCCTAAACATACTGTTCATGCTCATAATATACCACATGTTAAAAGGAACCAAATCAATAGAAGAAGGCTATTTTATGAATGGATGCCATAATCATTTTCCTTGTATATGCTAATAGATGTCCAAAGATCAGACTAGATGTCACTGAATTGGGACATGTGAGTTCTAAAAGGAAAAAAAGTAAGTTGACTGCACTTAATCTTTTTCCCTGAATTATTATTTTGCTCTAGTTCATAAAGCTGTCATATACATTGTGTAGATCCACTCTGAGTATTGCAAAAGTCTCAAAGCAGTGCCTCGCACAATAGCATAAGGATGTTCTGTCTTTTCTGCCCTGCTTTTCCTATGTAATGGTGTCCATTTTAACTGTTCATCTTAGATCATGAATTGAACCTCTAGCAAAATTTTATAATAGACTATTGCAAATTTTATTATCAGCCTCTGACCACTCCAAATAACTCTACATCCCCTAATTTTACCCCATTTGAGACACTGAGCATTCATAGGAATCTCAGTAAGTTTGAGTTCTTTACCTCTTTATCCTCAAACTCATTAAAACCTGAAAGCCAGAATGGAGATGGAATCACAGCATTAGTTTTGGAGTCAGACACTTCTGA
Source organism: Plecturocebus donacophilus (assembly GCA_004027715.1). NCBI lineage: Eukaryota > Metazoa > Chordata > Mammalia > Primates > Pitheciidae > Plecturocebus > Plecturocebus donacophilus. The sequence goes on from PVKP010003715.1 coordinate 95,054, forward strand.
TTTCAATGCCAAGCCCTGATAACTGGTTCAGTATAACCCATAGCAACTTATTTAATCAATTTAACATCCCTTATAAATTGAGTTTCCTCCCTTATAAATGAGGATAGTAACAGTCCTTAGTTCTCATAAACTGTTGTGAGGATTGTGTGAAATTGCTGGATACTGCTGAGATTTGGTAGGAGCATTAATTCTAAGCTGGGATCTTTCTTCTTTCTCTCTCTCTCTCTTAAAAAAAAATTAAAGTAAAAATATTATGCGGTGGCTCACGCTTTTAATCCAGCATTTTGGGAGACCGAGGCAGATGGATCATGAGGCCAAGGGACCGAGATCATCCTGGCCAACATGGTGAAATCCTGTCTTTACAAAAAATACAAAAAATTAGCCAGGCGTAGTGGCGCACACTTGTAATCCCAGCTACTAGGGAGGCTGAAGCAGGAGGATAACTTGAACTGGGAGGCAGAGATTGCAGTGAGCCGAGACTGCGCCACTGCACTCCAGCCTGGTTTCAGAGAGAGACTCCATCTCAAACAAACAAAAAAGTAAAAAATATATATATACACACATACATATACACATGCACACATATATAAAACATATAAATATATACACATGTATATATACACATATTTGTTTATACTAGAATAAGTGTTTGGTATTTCAGTTTTTTATCTTGTTATTGGAAGCAATCCGTCCTGTTTCTTGTACATATCTCCAAGAGCACACCTTGAAAAGATGTATTCATTTCTCCTATAAAGGAAGTTTTCCCTACTGTGTTGTTGTCATACTTAATATGCATCTTCAAGGTAAATGATGTTTTAACGGTGAATGAGAAAAATTACCACCTTTACAAGACAAATCATGTAATGAAGAAAGCATTTTAAAACAGATGTGTGAGAATATCTCCATTATTATGTGAGCTTGTTTTGAAAAATACTTACTGAGTGTATGTATCACCTACAAAACTTCTCATATCTGGACACGTGCTCAGAAATTGATTTTCTAAAGTGTTTCCGTATCCTTTAAAGGAGAAGTTCCAGTGAATTTTGATCACTTTGATTAAATGCAAATATATACACTTTCTGACTGGTTTAAAAATGCAATTCATATAGACAAAAAAGGAGATGAAATTTATTAACCTATTTTTTCAATTAGAACCTTACATTAGTTGGTAGTTGAGACTGGAAAAATGAGTCCTATGATTTAGTGAGAACAGTCAATAAACCCCTTCCAAAAAATGGACCCATATATCTCTGTGACATAGTTTTCTGATTTGACAATCATTAGGACCATGACCTGAAATACACTGAATTTGAACAGGCTCTTCAAAGCTTTATGACAAAGTGTTAAACTAAACATTTACTAAAAATTTTAAAGTATAGGTTATTTGATTTATCTCACTGAAAAGTTATTACTAATAATATGTCATATAATATCAGTTTACAGAGAAAAAGACAATGTATTTATTAATAAATATAATAGTAACTAAAATATTCCTTTATCTTTCATCTATTATTAACTGCTGTCTTTGTTTAATTATAATATCTGATAAATGTTAGTATATTAGTACATTTGTCTATGTATACATTGATGGCAGACCTTAATGTCAAAAATTGTTTCTAAACATTTTGAAAGGACCAAATTTTTTAAAAGCATCTTCTTGATGTGGACACTACTGATTTTGTTGTAAAGGTGACACTGAGACAATGTATGAATTCCTTTGCAGAAGACATAGATTGAGGGTTGGTTGAAAGAGAAGGAATTTGTGTTTTTGTGTTTATAGAGTGAGAGTGTCCTCCCTCCCTCTAGCTCCCTCTGTGTTAATTTCTAGGGCTGCCATAACAATGTACCAGAGACAGCATTGCTTAAAACAACAGAAATCTATTCTCTGGCAGTTTGGGAGGCCAGAGGTCTGAAATAACGATGGAAGTAGGGCCATCTCCCTCTGAAGGCTCTAGGGAAGTGTCCTTCCTTGCCTTTTCCTGGCTCCTAGCTCTTGGGCAACCATTGGCACTCCTTGACTCGTAGCTGCATCACTCCACTCTCCACCTCTATCATCCAAGGTCTTCTTCCCTCTATGTCTCTGTATCCAAATCTCCCTCTTTTTTGCCTTGTTCAGACACCAGTCATTAGCTTTAGGGCCCACCCAAATCCAGTATGACCTCACCTTAACTTGATTACATACGCAAAGACCCTATTTCCAAATAAGGTCACATTCACAGGTAACAGGGATTAGGACTTGAACATCTTTTTGGGGGGTCACAATTCAACCCACTATATCCTGGTTCTCCCAATCCTTCTCTGCTTCCCTGCTCTCTCCAATCATTGCCTTCTTTTTACCTAGTACTACAGGGGCTTTTGAGTTTTCTGGGTATTCTCCATATTAGAGCCCTTGTACAACACCAAAAGACCACGGACTATGTGGGACATGAGGCTTCAACTTGCAAGAGGGACTGAGCTGGGGCAGGGCATGAAGGATCATGCAGTGTGATTCAGTGGTTATCATTTGTTTTCTTATCCTCTGCAGTTCTCTGTGCCCTAGAACTAAGTGGAAGTAATTGAGTACATTTTTTCCCTCTTATTGTATTGTGGCTGCCTCCAAGAGCACCATGGATTATGCCATTTTACCCAACACTGTCTAGATTTCAGAAGGCTACACTTCAGCCCCAAAGGGAATCAGTCACTTTCTCTGTATCCATGCAGAGGAGCACTGGGATCAGCCCAATCACAAGCCTTCTTTGAATTGAGTATCTCAAAGTTCATATTATCCATCGGAACCTATTTCATAAAAGTGTCCACATTTTCCCAGTAGTATGAAGACTTTTCTTTGTTCAGTTCAATAACATTTCCATATGCTTTTGTTATCCAATATTTACTGTGCAATCACGAGTCCAGGCTAGATGTAGATGCTTCACAGAAATATGTACCTTGATTATTGATGCTTAATGAGTTTTATTTTTCAACTTCTATAGTCCTTGTGCTATATTCTTTTACTCTCTCATATTTTTCTTCTCTTTCATGATGAGATTCCTGATACTCATTCTGGCAATATATAGATATGTAGAATTTCCCTTTTTCATAATTGCTTTGCCTCCCCCTCTGTCAAGGAGGAGAGGTAGTTGTCCTTCCTCTCTGTCTCATCTCTAATTCAACTCTTCATTATATAAGATATATATACCAGCCTAGTACCATCATAGTTTATCTCTGTAACTTTTTTTCCCCTCAATAGCTGCCTAATCATTTCATGTTTTATGTTTTGTTTCAGCTGATATATTAGACTGTAGCTTTTCCTTAATGCCAAATTCACCTGTAGAGTCTCTTTCCAGAGTAGACTCAGGGGAACCAGCTTCTTTGTTCTCTTTATCTTTGACACTAGCTCACTATTAATGATACTCTAAAGAACTGAGCTAACTGACCCAAAAGGATAATTTAATAGAACTAATAGGTGACAGACATTTGACTTTATGAAAGGCAGACATTTTTTCTTCCCCACAGGAGAACATAGGGTTCTTTCAATAGAAAATTAGGATGCAATTTTATTTTTGAGTGTTAAGGGACATGTCTGTTATTCAGACCAATTGTCTTTCAAGCTGTGACAGTTTCTACCTCTTGTATTGTAATGATAGTCGAGCTTTTCACAATACCTTTACTCCTTAACATATTTTTTTTCTGCAAGCACATTCATGAGAGACATTTTTTAAAAATATAACTGTGTATGAGATATATTGCATGAAGGTTTTTAAAAATATATTTCTTTCTATTGTAAACTTTTGCACCAAAGACATAAATAATGTCACCTTAGTTTGCTGGACTCTCCTTCATTTTTTGCCCACTTGTTCCAGGAAAGGGTTACTTCTTTTCTTCAAAAGAATTCCTTATTTTACCTTGCCTTCTTTTCAGGAGTTATTTGGTTTACTGAAATACTCTTGCAACTCTTACTAGTGCCTTATTTTCCAGCTTACTTACTGTTCAGAGTCCTCTACTCCCATTCTTCACTTTCCTTTATCATCCTCATAGTTTTTCTGTCAACCTCTTTTATACTTGGCACATTTCCTCAGGGTGTAACAAAAAAAGTGTGCGCTTTAAAAAAAAACAAAAAAACAAAAAAACAAAAAAACCATTGCTCTATTTGCCACATGTAGCCATTCTTTTAGTGACTGTCATAAAGCAAATCTCTGCTAAGGCTTTATTGTTGGAGTTCAGCAGCAGGAATGATTTCCATTACCTAGTGTTTCAGGATTCCTCATACAGTTGATCGGCTTTGTTTCAAGGACTTTGCTATGTCCCTTGTCTTTGAAATGGCCTGCCATGAGCTTGCTTAAGTGCTGCAAACTCTTTATGACATACAATGGTGAGCACGTTTATTTCAGGGGCCTTACCTTGCCTTCAGAGCCTTATTATTAATTTCCCTTTTCTTCAAAAGTTGTGTTTTTATGTATTTAGTGTTTCCAGCAGTCAACAGCATTACAACATTAAAGACACAGTAAACCAAGCTCTTTGGAGTCTGGCAGAGATCTGAGTAGAAATCTAAGTTTTGCTGCTGACTGGTCGGGTCACCTTCATGAGTTAATTAAGTGCTCTCATCCTTAGATTCTTCACCTGGAAATATGAAAAATAATAGTTACTCAATCATAAGGTTATTGGGAGGATTATGTCTGTATTTGTGACTGTGTACTGGAGAATGTTCAATGTGGTGAAACCCCATCTCTAGTAAAAATACAAAAAAAAAAAAATTATCTGGGCATGGTGGTGTGTGCTTGTAGTCCTAGCTACTCAGGAAGCTGAGGCAGGAGAGTCGCTTGAACCTGGGAGATGGAGATTGCAGTGAGCCAAGATCACTGCAACAGTGAGACTCTGTCTCAAAAAAAAAAAAAAAAAAATCTTACCCTGAATGGAGAAAAGTCTAGAGTGATCCACTCCTGGGAAAGATACCTGTCTGTGTGATATTGTATACTGGCATCTAGTAATTACCACACCTTACATCCCACTTAAAACCCTGCAGCGTTTTCCCCCTCTTCATAGGAATAAAATCCAAAAATTTTAAGACACATATATAGCATGGTATAACCTGACCCAATTAGATCTCCAGTCTTACTTCTACCAACTGGCCACATTTAACCCTTCTCTACTCTGGTTTCTTTCTGATTCTTTTCACTTTTCCTGGAATGCTCTGCTCCTCTTTTAACCCACTCCTCCCCCTAACATATTCTTTAAGCATCAGCTTGAATATAGGTCACACCCTTCTGTGTTGAATACACAGTGTTATATGCATTAGAGACAAGATTGTGTACAAAATAATCCAGTTTCAGGCATCTCTTTTAAAATAAGGATCGGGCAACATTTGAGATCATGTTTGTCACAACTGGAAATGTTAGAAGATGAATATCCCTTTGAACTGGGTTCTAAAGGTTTGAGCCCCATATAAATATATTCATACACACTTGGAACCAGCTTCACTTGGGTGTATCACTTGTTTCTACATGCAGGGTTATGAGTTACAATTTCTAGCTAAAATTTTACTTCCTCAAAAATGCCTTACCTTGTATCCTTGAAATAGGTACTTCCACAATATACCGACCACAGCATCCTATAATCATCCTTCAACATATTTAGCATACCTACAAAAAAGTCCCTTTTCTAAAGAATATAATTGTTTTAATGTACATGTTCTCCACTAGATTCTAAATTTCATGAGAGTCAGTGCTTTGCCTTGTCTCCCCACTTCTCCTTAATACCAAACATTTTGCCTGGTCTTTGCTGTGTTCTTGCCAATGATGTCAGCAAAATATCTCTTCTGATTCACAGGAGATAGGTTGCAAGACCCACAGGGGATGCCTGAAATCTGTATATACCATGTTTTCATACATACATATGTATGATAAAGTTTAACCTATTAGGCACAGTAAGAAGTTATAACAACTAATTATAAAGTTGAACAATTATAACAATATGCCAGACCTACTACTCTGGCACTTTGGGACCACTGTTAAGTAAAATAAGAGCTACTTAAAAACAAGCACTGTAATGCTGCCACAGTGAAGCTGATAACCAAGAAGACTACTAAGTAACTAGTGGGTGGGTAGTGTTAGCATGGAGACTCTGGGCAAAGAGATGATTGATGTCTTCTATAGGATAGGTGTGATGGTGTAAGATTTCATCACATTACTCAGAAGGGCATGCAATGAAAACTTGTGAATTTTTATTTCTGGATTTTCCATTTATGATTTCTGGACTGTTGTTGACTGGGTGTAACTGAAACCTAGGAAACCAAAACAGAGGATAAGAGGGGCATTCCCGTATATGCCAGACACTGAGCTAGTGTCTCAATAGCTAGATGATGAATTACTAGAAGCCGTAGATGGCAGCCCTAGGAGTAAAGAGGCAATCTTAGATAAAATCGTGGTTTAAAAGGATATGGCACAGTGGAAGGAATGATCGATTTCATGAGCAAATGCAGTTCAGTCGTAGAAGTCATGTTTATTTGTTGTCTGCTCCTGTTAGAAATGTGCTTTTAAGGTTGAATTGTCAAACAGTACTCTGTGATGTCAAGAGGACACAGGATTTACAAGTAACTGGTCACCTATGCAATCTGGAACTAATTGTACATTCTCCTCTAAACTAAGTTGAGAGCACCTGTAAGGAATACATACTTAACAGAGATTCCCAGAGAAACGTGCCTACTAACTGATTTTTGTTTCTAACAGTCTATAATCAGCTCATTCCTTCCCAATGCTAAAAACAATCTAATGAAATAGCTAAAGAGAAAAACTAGAGCATAATCAGGTAAAATATGGATAGGGTGCCTTAGTCCCTTCTTTTGGGGTAAAATAAAAGAAATGAAAGGAAAGGAAGTGATGATTACAGGTATGTGATGAATGTGCACTATGCCTGGAGACTAGGGACAAGTAAGGCATAGTCACTGGAATTTACTTTAAGGTAAATACTTTAATACACTATAGCCATTCACATACTTGTTATCCCACACTTGTTACCAGAATCACTGGGATAACATTTTGAGCTTCATTGCCTTTGTTTTTTCACTAGTATATTGAATGTTTTTAATATTCTAGACACAGTGTTCAATGTAGTGCATATATTATCCATACTTAACTGTGGAACTATGCTGCGAAGGACATCACCATGCTCATTTTACAGATGAAAAAACAAAGGCTCAGACAGGGTCTACTAGTAGACGATACAGGAATTGGGGTTTGATCCCAGGTCTTCCTCAAAACTTATGTATATACACTTAGCCTCTATTTTATACAGCCTTCAAAATCTTTTTCAGTGGAGAGACTTGAAGTAAAGTGAAAAGAATAAGCAGATAAATTCACAGTTTACATTTCACCCAATACCAAATGAAGCTTTTCTTATTCTTGTTTATTCTAAGAATATAAACATATTTTCTTAACTGGCTTAATGCCTATTCATAAACACTATCAAAATGTCTAGGTTTATCAAGTAGACCAATTTTACTTCTCTTTTAGTAACAATACAATTTCAAGCAGAAAACATTTTGAATTGAGCAAAGATCATTGTGGGAGCAAAGCCTGAATTTCATAAATGTCCTTGAAATCTTTTCTAGTATAGAAAAGTTTCTATTTTAGAACACAGAAGCCTTCTATTTGATGGCCAGCTATGACCAGCTCTCCAGAAATAGTCACATGCTCACAAATTTTGAGTATGCTTTAGGAATAGTAGGCAAATAAAAATGTTTAAAATAATGATGAAAATGAAAAGTTATGAAACACTGAACATGTAGTATATGCAAGGAAAATTAAAAGAATTTCTTAAATGTATTATTAATTTACCTTATTAGAGCTTAGGAGCATATGAGATTCCATGTTGTCCTAAGTACAAATCAGAACATTAAGGAGGACTAGTTTCTTTTGAACCAGGGCTTCTCAACCTTCAGTGCATTATCTGTAAGGGATTCATGCATCCCAGAAGTATTACTCAATTTTCATATGCCTTTATCTTTTTTCTGGGGAGAGAGTCCATTTTTTTTTTTACCAGATGGCTAGAGATATCTGTGATTTTCTCCAAACTGAACTAGAGATGAAAAAATAAAACTATATATAATGGCAGTAAAATCGTGGTCAATATTTAATGACATTGAAGAGTACTTTTAAAATAATGCTGATTAAAAATTAAGAAAGAATTTACGTAGAGACATCCCATAACATTTCATTTCCATGAAAAATTTTACTAAAGATTTTAAATGTATCATAATGTAAACAAACAGTAGTCATCTGTTCATAGGTAACTTTTAGTCTCTTTTTCGTTTATTTGTTAATGTTTTAAGGTATTATTTTAAATGAATGACCATATTTTAACTTTAAACTGGAAAAATCAGTATCTTAATTTAAAGATATTGGAATAAATAATATAAAATAAAATATCTCCAATATCTTTCCCCTTATTACCATCAGATTTTCCTGAGAAAAATGGACTTTCACTCATCTAGAAATTTTGATTCAAATGTTTTAAATGTCCTGGTTCATTTGTTCTGAAGAGAGTCCTGCTGGCACTGTCAGGAATGTGAATATTCATCAATAACTTATGATTTACATTCATGTCTCCAATACTTTCCAATTGGGAAAAGTGATCTTTATGTTCTCAAAGTTCTTTGCTAAAGGGGAATGTTTATAGTATGATTTTTATAGACAATCTGGTATGTATGCTCCAAATTAGATTTTAAAAAGCTTTTTTGCTCCAAATTGGCAGCTATTTAAGGACATTGGTGGCAGAAGATTCTGGTCGCCATCATGTCTCCAATCCTCTGAGATTTTATAGCTTTTTATAGGTTTCATTTTATTTAAACCTATGAAAATTTTTGAGAGTGTAATCACATGTCTACAAGGAATCTTCTTAAAGCAAATGAAATTGTTTAAGTGGTGATTATGCATTTTTATAACACTGAGCTCTTACATTCAATTTATTTTGAAGAGGAACTTTAAAGGCTTATTACAGAATAGCTCTTTGACTGGCCGTATATGAAATAATCTTTTTAAATGGCAGAGTGATTGTTTGATTACAAAATTATTAATTGCAATTTGAGGGCTTTAGAGTTGAATGGGATGTCAGAGGTTATCTGGTATATTTTTTTCATCTGATGCCTAAGTTGTCTCCAAATTTTCTAACATCTGAACATGCTGTGTGACATAGAACATATTATCTTATTGGGCAAGGCATTCTGAATCAAGTAACTTTAATTTTAGACAAGCTTCTTTATTGCACAAAATCCCAGTGCTTCTCTTTTGAAATGCTAGTAATTAATTTTTGTCCTGACTTTTAGGGTTATATGAAAAAAGTCTTGTTCTTTGAAATTCCAGATGGAGAGGATTTGCTACAAGCTACAATAAACCAGTCCAAACTAGATTAAGCAAAATGATAATATATTAGCTCAATGTAGAATTGACCAGATAGAGTTTGGCCCAAAGTGTGTGGCTTAACTAGGACTTTGGCTTTCTATGTGCAAGACCTTCTGAGCGTAGAGTAACATTCTTATCTGTGGGACACTTTGTTGCACTTAATGTAAATTTTAGCAGTTTTATGCAACACAATTTGTTATTTTTCTCCATGTGTTTCTCTTACTCATAACAACTTTACCTTTTGTTTGTGAATCTCCTTTTGAAACCAAGTTTTAAGATTCATAGTCATGATGCTTCATTTTTTTTATATGAACTATGATAATAACTGGTTGATATCTCTGGTTTGGATCACCTGTACATTTTATGAATATGTCAAATATGTCTTTAGATTATATAATGCATATAGATAACCTAACACTCTACCTGATGCATGTAGACTCAAGGTCTATTTGAAGTAAACTGTAGTGTCATTCAAACCATTACTAACATGGTTGAACGGGGCAAAGCATAAGATGAAATTCAGCCCTAAGACTTTACTCTTCTATAATGACAAACTGACTTCAACTAATCATCACATTTAGGTTGCACATCAACTGAGAGCCCAATCCAGGTTTTCTTTAGCCAACCGGAAACAAAGCAAAAGACTTTAATCAAATACCTGGCTGATATGTGTGCACTCTTATATGCACACACACACACATGCATGCAGACTATACTTACATTTGTATGCAAACATGTGCATATGTATGCAATCTAGGCAAGGAACACTTAGCACAGTAGCTGTCTTCAGTTTGGATATATACCTTTTATTTTCCATAATTATTACATTTTACTTTTCAATTAAAAATAACATTTATCTTATGTTGGGTTTTTACCATACTTAGTAA
>PVKP010003716.1:0-105284 GCA_004027715.1 Plecturocebus donacophilus
CTGCCTCATGGTCCTGGGTGTCTTCTCTGACGGCATCTTTGTACACCCTTGCCCTCACAGTTTGTGCTCCGGCAGTGTGTTCCTGCCCCAGGGTTTTGCCCTTGCTGTGTCCTCCACTTATAATTTTATTTTCTTCAACTACCTGATCGGAGTACTGGTAGTGATAATTGTGGTGAAGCAAGGTAAGGGGCTAGGGAGTCCCAGCAGGGGCAGGAGAAAGCTGCTTTAGATGGGGTGGTCCAGGGAGGGGACATCTGAGCAGAGAACTAGAAGAGGTGAGGGAGTGAGAGAGTGAGGGAGCAAGCCACACATAGCAGTGGGGGCAGGGGGCCTGGGTGTGTTCCATGCAAACGGTGTCTTCTGAGCACTCTATGGCTTTCTTCCTGCATTTGTGGCTTTATATAAGCTCTTCTCTTCACCTGGAAAGTCCTTTCTTCCCTCCTTATCCTACCTGCACCCTTCTCATTCTGAATTGAGGCTGATCTCTTCCAGGCTCCTCGGCTTCCTAGGAGATTGATGTCTGCCTCTGGCCTATATTCCCAGGGTGCCTTGGTAGCCCTCCAGGTATTTGTTGGGGAGGACCATCTTGAGTTCAGACACCTAAGAATAAGTTAGACTGGGAAAAATGAATTTAGGAAGAATTTTAAAACTTACTCACTCTGCCATTCTTCCAAATATTCTGCACCTTCTCCTGGATGCAACCAGGTTGGTAGAGAGCTGGTTACCTGGGCATTGTAGTAGCCTCCAATGCATTGCTGGAGTGGCAATGCCCCATATTATTATTATTCAGAGACAGAGTCTTGCTCTGTCATCCAGGATGGAGTGCAGTGGCTTGATCATAGCTCACTGCAAACTTGAACTCCTGGGCTCAACTGATCCTCTCATCTCAGCCTCCAAGTAGCTAGGATTACAGGCAAGGACCATCACACCCAGCTAATTTTTATTTTTATTTTGTAGAGATGGAGTCTCCCTATGTTGCCCAGGCTGGTTTCAAACTTCTGGCTTCAAGCAATCCTCCTAATAGGTGTAAGTTACCTTGCTCAGCCTACCCAGTATAATTATACCACTGGCCAGTACTGAGAGTTTGTATAAGACAGCTCAGTGAAATATCACGTGGTCTACAGCCTTGCTACTCAAGTGTGGTCTGATGACCAGTAGCATCTCAGCATCACCAAGACCAAGGAGCTTGAGAATCATGCAAAATTGGCTGGGCACAGTGGTTCATGCCTGTAGTCCAAGCACTTTCAGAGGCCAAGGCAGGTGGATCACCTGAGGTCGGGAGTTCAAGATTAGCCTGGCCAACATGGTGAATCCCTGTCTCTACTAAAAATACAGAAAAAAAATAGCTGAGCATGGCAGGGCACCTGTAATCCCAGCTCCTTGGGAAGCTGAGGCAGGAAAATCATCTGAACTTGGGGGCAGAGGTTGCAGTGAGCCAGGATTGCACCACTGCATTCTGCCTAGGCAACAAGAGCAAAACTCCATCTCAAAAAAAAAAAAGAAAAAAAGAAAAAAAAAAAACAGTAAAATCTCAAGCCTCATTTTAGACCTTTAGAACCAGATTCTCCAGTGATCTATGTGCACAGCGAAATCTGAGAACTGATCAATTCCTCATTTATGACATAGCTTGGTGTCCTCTTTATTAGAATTTAACATTTAAATTTTTGTTTCATTAGTCCCAAGACAAATTGCTCTTCAGAGCATTTTATTTGCTTTGTTGCCCTTATGGACATTGCAAATTGTGTACAGTTTCTTTTTTCCAGTTGGCTGCTAAATCTATACTGTCTTCTACACTGCTTAGTGTAGTGTTTTGTATGGAGCAGAAGAAAAATCTTTGACTCATAAACAAGTTGAATCCATTTCCTATATTATTAAAAATAAAAGACTCCTAAAGTCCTCAAATGAGGTGGTATGCTGGTTTCAGTGGCATCAGGGTGCCGGAGAAATTGAGAATGCTTTTGCTTACCAGCAGAGCTGAGGACACAGCCCCCAGGCAGCACTGCTGCTAACTAAGGAAGAAGCCCAAGCTCTCAGTGACTGACTCACACACCTGGAAGCTCTGCACATTATGCACTGACCCTGCGAACTGCTCCCATGTGCCAGGTGGGACTTTTGTATGGTCAGCTCGATAATGATGACATAGAGCCATGAGCTATGGGCGGGGCAAATGGACCTGCCCAGTTCCTGGAGCTGGGGCTGTGGCCATGTCTCCCTTGCTCCTCTATGTCACGAGGGTCCTTTGGACTGCCAGGCGCTGGAACTCCTTTGCCACTTTTTAAAAGGAAGAATATTCTAGACCCCACCTCCCCCGCCAACCCACAGCCTCCGTCAGCGCTATCTCACCTTTCCTGTGCATGGTCACTGGGGAGAAGGGAGGTAGCCAAGCCGACTTGAGACTCTCTTCAGCTCCTGTTGCTGCAGCAAGAGGAACGGGACAGGCCATGGCTCCCCCTCCTATTTCCAGGTGTCAGCACCTTTCTGAGGAGGCTGAAGATGTGGGCTTGGTGGCCTTCTGCCCCTATCTCTCAGGTTTGGAGGAGAGAGGTCTGCTGGGACAAGGTATGATTGGCAGGCCTGTGCTGGTCTCCTCCTGCCCTGCAAAAAATGGTGCCTCTAAAGTGCCGGTAAAGTCACTTGCCTGTCTACTGGGTTTCTTGGACCAGGCAGAGTCATACCCACAGAAATCACAACGAGCAGATGTATGTGTGTGTTTGTGTGCAGACTCACATGTATGTATATATTATGTGTGTATATGGATGTGTATATATATTTTCCTAGTCCAGGAACTAAACTCCCTCTATAGCACAGCAAAACACCGCTTTACAGTCACTTTTATGTAACAAAGTAGAGAGCTGTCTGAAGTCAGGGGGTGCTGGAATTTGGAGGCTGGCCCTTTGTCTAAACATGGTGCTAGGGGTCAGTCAGTGGGTGCAGACAATTCAGCACCTTCCAGGGCTTGGCAGTCAATGGTAGAAACGAACAAACACAGACAAGTACTTCAACTTACCCCATCAGGAACACCGCATAGCCTCCCAACCTCAGAGGCGAGTACCTGCAAACTACTTCTTGCTATCTTCCCACACCTGAAAGCAGAGAGTGACACTGTGGAATCTGTAGCAGAACCAAGCCACACAGTCCACTTTGGGCTGGAGTTTGTACAAAATGAGATCCGATTTTCCTTGTCAAGGAGTAGTTACTCCAGGACAGTCTTGGCTGCTCTGCCCACTTTGTCCATTACCAGCTATTCCCAGATTGCCTTCCTCAGAGGCAGCTGCAAATTTGGAGTGCACAGATGTACACTCACATCTTAGATTACTTTTGCCAATGCACATTACTTTATGTTTATTTGAGTTAAGTTTCATCTGCCTTCAGGCTGCGCAATCCCCCCAAGTGTTTGAAGGCATCTGGAGTTCCCTGCAAGTCTCCGCAGTTTTTATTAGCCAAAACAATTTGGAGTCAGTTGAAATCTCTAGGAAGAGATTAAAGGACAATTACGTGACAATTGCTCGTGTAATCTTTGACCAGGTAGCCCAGGCAGGGACTGTGGGTTGTAAGTGGGATAGTGCTTCTTCCAGCGTGTGCCTCTTCTGATCTCACAGCCCTGGAGAGGTGCCAGGGAGCCTGGCATGGTGTTTGCTTCTACAAGTGGAAATGCAGATGTCTGTGCTTCAACCAGGGCTTGGAAGCCACCTTCGCAGGGAATGACAGGGAGGCGTGTTACGTAAGGTCCATTCTGTCTGAGTGAATTGGTTATGGGTGAGAGAAGAGGAAGCAGAACAAGAGCTGGTGGGAAGCAAGTGAGTGAGAAGGAAGCCTGTGCAGCAGCCTGTTCAGATGTGTGGAAATATAAGTTTAATTCAGGGGAGGAGGGAGAATAGGAGTGTGGTGACATGGACTAGCCTAGCGAGGCAGAGTGGTCGATTCTGGCATATCCTGGAAGCTGGGAGTGAGGGGCTCGGACAGGGATGGAAGGAGCTGCCCTCAAGACCCAGAAAAAGATGGCAAGGAGCAGCTCAAACTGACAGGAGGAGGGAAAGCAAAAGGAGCTGTTTTCCAGAACCAGATCTCTTGGAGCCTGGCTAGTGCCAGGCTCTTGTGTGTGGGCAGTGTCTGAGCGGATCTGAGTGTTTCAACGAGCTAAACTAGTCAGCTTCAAGCTGTTCCATAGACAGTGGGTGTGAATCCAAAATCATTTCAGACGTTCAGCTTTATGTTTCTTTTAAGAAAAAAAAAACATGGAAGAAGCACCAGACCCAAATGATTCCTTTTTCTGTTGGCCAGTTACCTGTGTAGGTATCAGGTCAGTTGTAAAACGCAAGTCTGGGTGGGTTAGAAAGGCAAGTCACAGATGCCTCTTCCCTTATAACAGCACTCATAGGAGAGCTTCTTTCTCTCTGTCTGCCTCAAGGATACTCACCATTCTTCTATCCCAGTTTTAGAAACAGGCTGGCAGCACATAATCTCCAGCCTTTGCACAACTCTCCTCTCCTCGCTGGTCTGTCTCTGAGGTTGCTGGCATTTGCCTGAGCAGTTCATGAATGGGAGTCAGACTTGGATGAAGATTCAACAGTCACTGGAGGGAGAGACCGTGAACACTTCCACTGCCTTGCTAATAAACAACCACCCCACCCTCCAATCTGCTGCACTTCGGTCCTGCTTCAAATTCCTGTGGCTGTAGGGAAGACCTGCTGTTAAAAAGGAGGAGCAAAGACTATGAGTGTGGGGGGGAATCGAACGCAGAGCTGCAGCCTGGGCTGACCTAGGTGAGCACTGTGGCCACCCAGATGGGGAAGCAGTGGACTGGAAGACAGCTCAGGCCCCAAGCTTGCCTGATTCATGGCGTCCTTCTTTCTCCCCCACCGAGTGGTTGTGTTAGTTTGATTAGGCCGTTGTAACAAAATACCACAGATTGGCTGGTTTAAAGAACAGGAATTTGTTTTCTCACATTTCTGAAGACTAGAGCCTGAGATCAAAGCGTTGGCAGGCTTGGTTTCTTCTGGGGGCTGTGAAGGAAGGCTCTCTCCTTGGCCTGTAGGTGACCATCTTCTCTTTGTCTCTTCTCATAGTCACTCCTCTGTATCTTTCTGTGTCCAAACTCCCTCATCTTAAAGGAACACCAGATGTATTGGTTGAGGGCCTAGCCCAATGACCTCATTTGATGTTAATTACCTCTTTAAAGACCCTATCTCCAAATACAGTCACTTTCAGATCTACTGAGGGCTGGGACTTCACCTGTGAGTTTTGGGAGTGGACACAATTCAGCCCCTAACAGTGGGCAAGAAAGGTTTTCTTTTTGAAGTCTAGCTATAAAGAACACCCATTTGGAGAGGCAAAACAGCCATGATAGTGGTGAATGATAGCGAATGGCACCTGGAAGAGGAAATGCTCAGAGCTGTGCACCTGGAGCCCAGGACATTTTGCTGGGAACACTGTCCCCTTGCAGATGCAGATTGAAGGAGCAACATCCGTGTGGGTCACCTGTGCTCCAGCAAGGCCCTCAGCAGCACTGCACTTGGCCATAGGGCCTGGGGGCTGACCATGGCCTCTGGTGGCAGAGTCTAGGCTGGAGGGTGTCTGAGCTCCTGGAGGGTGACAGTAGGTAAGTGGCAAGGGGAACTGATTTATGAGTTAGTGAAGGTGATCCTTTGGGATCTCTCTGAGGGAAAATCCAGGAAAAGACAGATCTTATACGCTACCTGGTGAGGTAGGGGCTTTGGTTAACTCAATTTGGATTTAGAAGGAAGTGTGGCCTTATTTTGAAACGGCAGGCTGGGGAGGTCTGGACAATACAGATTGTAGAGATAAAGAGGAGTGAGAACTTAACAGTTAGAGAGGGGGCAAGCATTGCCTAAAGAGGGTACAACATGCGTAAAAGCACGTAAGAGTAAAAATGTTGGCCATATTTGAGGAGCCTCAAGTTCAAAACTAATTTTAACTACAAATTACATAACATTTTATATTACTTAACAGTTTACTAAATTTTTTACATAGTTTTTCTTATTATGTCTTCACAATCACCCTGTGAGATATTTTATTAACAATTGATGGTAGAGGACACTGAAGCTCAGAGACGTTAAGTAACTTGCCAAACTCAGAGTTAATAGGTGATAGGCTTAGGATTCTAACCAGGGTATCTAACTTCAGACCTCACATTGTTTTTGTTTGCTTGTTTTTTGAGATGGAGTCTTGCTCTGTCGCCCAGGTTCCAGTGTAGTGGCATGATCTCGGATCACTGTAACCTTGACCTCCCAAGTTCAAGTGATTCTCCTGCCTCAGCCTCCTGAATAGCTGGGACTACAGGCATGTGCCACCACGCCCAGCTAATTTTTGTACTTTTAATAGAGATGGGGTTTCACCATGTTGGCCAGGCTGGTCTTGAACTCCTGACCTCAAGTGGTCCACCTGCCTTGGCCTCCCAAGGTGCTGGGATTACAGGTGTGAGCCACCACGTCCAGCACAGACCTCATATTCTTGGCCGGGCTACACTACGAGGCTCCTGGGCATTGCTGAAAAGGGAAGGGATGGGACTTGACAGTTGTCCACCTGGACAGGGATGAATATTTTTTCTTTGAAATTGTTTGGAATTGCCAGTTGCATAATGATAATACAAAGCAGACCAATTTTTAGTTGGTTCTATCATTGTTTGTCAAATCTCCATAAATAATTCATTCCTAATTTAGGCTATGATTGCCTACAGCCAGGGCAAACCTCTCCCTCTACCTTCCTTGGGTATCTCATTGCAATGAGACTTACTGTTGGGTTCCTGACTGCCCTGGGCAAGGCTCTACCAGTAGACACTCATGTTTCCAGTCAGTGTCTACCCAGAGCCCCAAGGAGGAACCAATAGGTAGCTTCTATCGGGTTGTCAGGAAGTATAGACCTTTTTAGAAATTATGTTATATTGGAGTTGAGCAGCCTGACCCTATTGTAGCCTGGAGAGCTATGTGTTCTCTCCTCTTAGAAGGAAAGCTGGAAGCAGAGACATCATAAGTATCAACCTGATCATGCTTGGAAGGAGACAGGAAACAGGAGATTCTGGTCTTGCCATAGCTTAGGCCAAATACCCATCCCAGAGAAGCAGACACCTGGAGACTCAGCCTGGAGAAGCCATCACAGGGAGAGCTAGGGATGGAGGTGTGGTGTGGGCAGCAGGATGGATGGGCACACACTTGAGGGCCATCACCCAGAATTTTCACTTGCACTCAATGTAAGGAAGAAATAGATTCACACAATGCACAGTTGGCATTTTCTGTACATATTTGATTAAAACCTGACAGCATTTTCCTAGTGAAGGTACAATTTCTGTGATTACCCTCCTCCCAGCTCCTTGAAAAAACAATCTTAAAGCAAGATCATTAGTCAAGTAACTGTGTATGTGTATGTGTTTAGCCAGGTGCCACAGCAAGATGTGCAAAATATTTTCATTCCTTGATTCTCAGCATGAATTCTATTAGGAAGAACAGTTAGGGTCTGGTATTCCAGTCAGATATAGTACAAGCAAGTTTTTGGTGCTTAGCTGGAATTTTCTATCAAGACTCCAAGTCTGCAGGTCTTCTAAGCACAGTGGAGGTGTACAGGGTCCAAATAAGTGCTCAGCTCACCGGAGTCAGGAGACCAGCTTTGGGGCCATTTGCATGCCTGTCATACATGCCTGACACTGGGGGACCAATTTTTAAATTTCCTCTGGTGTGGAAATATCTTGTTTTTGTAGAAAAAAATTTACAAAATCAGTGCATGTTTCTTATAAGCCCAAATTCAAACAATACAGCAGTATATAGAATAAACAATGAAAATTCTCTTTAATCCTTACTCTTATCATTTCATTCCCCTCCCCATCCATGACCACTGCTGATAGTTTGGCATCCTGATCTATTTTATGTATCCATCCTGATCTATTTTATGTATTATCACATATGTAACATATAGACATGGTTTACACGAGTGTGTGTGTGTGTGTGTGTGAATGAGATTGTACTATACTAGATACATTATTTGATCACTTGCTTTTTTTATTGGGGAATTTTCCATGTCAGTACATATAGATCTACCTTATTCCTTTAGGGGATGCATACTCTTTAATCATTCTCTTAACATGGACATTTAGATTATGGAAATTTCATACCAAAGTAGGCCATACTCCTTTCACCCTTTTATTGATCCCAATCATTAAAAATATTCAAAGAAAAGGCAAAAGACAGATAGGGAGCTACTGTCTTCTGGAAACTTGAGGAGTGCAGAAAGCTACCCCCACCCTTCTCTAGGCTGTACCCAAATTCACTACTCTCCTGAAGCTGTGAGATTTTCACTTTCATTTCTTTATGCCTTTGTTTCTTCATTTTTTACCACAAGGACCTTCTTCTAAAATGCAGAGAAACTGAGGGTATAAAGGAGTGGGGATAAAGCATTAATAATAGTTCCCATGCCACTATGACAAGAAGACTTTGCAAAGTGTGGAGACAATGCACAGAGAAGGCATTATTATTATTCCTGTCTAGCACTTTACAAGTCATTTTTTTTCCTGGGTTATGCTCCTTAGCTACCTCACCTTCACATGGACACTGTACAGGTTCTTTTCTCCAAGGAAGGACCTGGAAGGATAAGAGAGTGGAGAGCCTGGGCTGAGAAGGCGAGGAAAGAGCGGAAAGACGAGGACCTGGGATGCTGACAGCTCACATTACCCCGCTCCTGATGCCGCCTGGGGCTGACCCTGCCACACGCCGGCGTGTTCGCCTGCTGACTGGGCTCGAAAGTTAAAATTGAGTTCTGTGGATGCTGGCCGATGACTTCCTTGTCATGGGAGCGATTGCTTTCTGCTGTGTTTGCAAGATGTGAATTCATTCTTTTTTAATATCAGTAATACACAGTAAAGAGCTTAATTCAATTTACAAAGAAATAGGATCAGGCAAGCCTTGAAAATACAGTGTGCCTTTATGGCTCTAAGATGTCAGTGCTGGAGCAGAGTGAGTGTCTCAGCAGCAAGGAGACTCTCTCTGCACCATCATCCTTCACCATCAGGACCTTGGCACAGAAGCGATAGGAGCCTGAGGGGCTTGGAGTTTTGTGGGTGCCTTGGAGCTCTCATTCTCATGATGTAAGAAAATTGGGCCATATTGACCTAACAGTTACCGTATCAATGTGCTATTCCTCATGTAGGAAAAGGAGGCTCCTGACCTCCAGGTAGGAGAAAATCCATTTTAAAGTTATTCATGTAGAGAGTATGTTGAACCACAAGCCCTGCCTTCCTGGTCCTTTGCGAGAAGTGATGTTTCTTTGCTAGATTTGTGACCTGGGTTAGAAGTGGGCTCTGCCCTGGTCTGTGTGAAGGATGTAACTCATAGTTATGCTGGGCTTGGTTTGAGGGCAGGAATTAACATGAAGGAAAGGCTGGGAGTGGACAGGACCCTTTGCCTATGAAGCTGCAAAAGCCTAAGGTCTGTGTCTCTTTGTGCAAGGAGTTACACCAGCTTCAGATTTGCTTTGACACCCTGAGATACTGATCTAGTGGGCAAGTGGTCAGAAACCTTCAGAAAGCTAGAATGGTGGTCAGACAGGTAGGAGGGAGGGCTGAGCTCTCTGGTGGTGGTGGGGTTTTCACTAGACTTCAATGTAATTAGATTTACACACATTCTTTGGATATCAGTTATGTACCAGGCACCATGCTAAGCTTAGCAATGAATTAAACTTCATTCTTCCCTTGAGGAACTTACAAGATGACTTCAGCATAACCTGCTAAGGTTGCTATAGGTGCATGGAAGAGAGATGATCAAGCCCAGTGAGAATGGAGAAAAGGCTTTCTGGAGGAAATGACACTTGAGCTGAAGTTTAGAAGACGTGTCAGAGTTATAATTGTACAACAGTAGGGAAGTCATTCTAGGCAGAAGAAAGAGCAAGGACATCAGAGATATGTGGAATCACCATAGATTGCAAGAAATAAAGCCAGAGAAGCAGGAGCTGGATCATGGAAGGGCAGATGTGCCCTGCTAAGGAGCTGGGATAATACTTTGTAAGTGAGAGATCTTAAACAAGGCAGTGCCAAGGCTTAAAGTGTGCTTTAATAAATCAGACTGGGGGAGTCTGGAGGGCAGAACAATTTTCAAAGCCAGGAGACCAGTAAGGAGTCTGGGACAATGTGTCAAAGTGAGCCCAAAAAGGTCTTGAACATGAGTAGAATCTGACCAGGAGGAGGTGGGGAGAGAGGGGCAGGGCTGGAGAGCCCTTGAAGGGAATTAATAAGGGCCAGGCAGATTGTCAGGATGTCCATCTGGAGATGAGAATTCCAAGAAGGGACCCAGGAGAAGTTGTATTTTATAGACAGGTCCCTCTTGGCAGGGAGTGGGAAGAAAGCAGACGAGATGGGGATTGTCCAGCTCTGTGAACATGTTGGATGGGTGGGGCTCTCCTGCATACAACAGAATCTGAACTCAGGGCAGTGTGATGTACTCCGGAATCTACCTTCTGACGGACATGGGGTCAGGATGGGCCTTGGAGGAGGTGAGTGGACTACCCCTGCAGTGTGGTCTTCAGCTACTGCAGCAGACGGGCCTGGGAGAGGCAATAACGCACAGTCTGACCCACTCAGACCTGCCCACCTGGCCACCACGGGGTGGGCAATAGGCAACGGCTTTGAAGCTAAACAAACCCAAATTCCAGTCTTTTCTCAGACACTTCCTGGGTAATTGAGCAACTGACTTAACTTCTTAGAATATTATTATGTGCATCTGTCAGATAGGGTCTACCTTACTTGATTTCGTAAGGTGTAAGTTAAATGATTACTGTATATAAAGTGATTGGCATACAGTAGCTTCATTTATCTAACTGATCTTTTTTTTTTTTTTTTGAGATGAAGTCTCACTCTGTCACCAGGCTGGAGTGCAGTGGTGCTATCTCAGCTCATTGCAACCTCTCCCTCCTGGGTTCAAGCGATTCTCCTGCCTCAGCCTCCCGAGTAGCTGGGATCATAGGCATACGACACTAGGCCCAGCTAATTTTTGTATTTTTAGTAGAGATGAGGTTTCATCGTGTTGGCCAGGCTGCTCTCAAACTCCTGACCTCAGGTCATCTGCCCACCTTGGCTTCCCAAAGTGCTAGGATTACAGGTGTGAGCCACCCTGCCTGGCCTATCCAACTTATTTTTATTAGCACCTACTGTGTTCTCAGTGCTATGCAAAGTACTGATGATAAAATTGTAAATAGTACTAGCAAACTTCTTACTCTCCTGGAGCTTCCCTACTGAACGCTCCATAACCCTCAGCAATGCTCACTTCTTTCCACCTGAGTCAGTGCATGTTTTGGAGTGAATACTGTCGTGTGCCAAGTGCTTTGCTCAGTGTCTTCTGGAGTAAGTCACTAACAGACCAGTTCCCACCAGCAATGCCCAGGAAGCCTTTCCAGGGAGCAGATGCCAGGGCCTCATCGTTTGCATACTGGATCAGAGCCTCCAGAGACTCCTTATTCATGGGAAGCTCCCAAGGTTTTGATGATGACCTTGGTAATCACTGCCCTAGCATACTAGAGTGAAAAAGACAACATTGAACTTCACATAAATATGTTACAGTAGGATAGTGACCAGACGAGGCCAAGTCAAGAATTGAAAGGAACAATAAGAAAATATGTTAACTGCGCTTTCCAGTATAATTGTTTCCTTGAGGGAAATTTTATGGTTATTTAATTAAAGCGTTCCACTTTGATCAAAGGTGTTGCTTTGACTTCTCGAGTATGACATACAAGACTTGTGAGAATCAAACAACTTGTTAAATGTGAACATTTACCAAGGGCCCTAAATAAGACAAAATATAATAAATAATAAGCTTTAGAAATTAAGTGTAAATGTCTGTGGAGAAACTAATTATTCCTCTTGTTATGAACATTAACCCACATTCAGTTTTCAAGCCTGTGTTATTCTAATGATGTTCACCATTAGCCACTTCTGACTACAATGAAAAGAATCGCAGGGGGGATTCTGTTCATTAATGCACACTGGGATTTGCATTGTTTTGTCTTCACTTGACTGGAGTTTCAGATGCCTCAAGTCTTCATTCATTGTAGAATGCAGAGAACTAGGAGCTGCCCTTGTGTGAGAGCGAAAGTTTTGCATTTGTAACAGAACTGGAGGGCTGAGATAGCTCACCGAGACACATACATAACAGGAAGTTTCCTCCCAGGGAGAAGCACTTAAGCAGAGAAGCAGAGGAGTGGACGTTGTACCACTATCTTGCCCTGGAAGTGAATATTAGGGATGATGGATTGCAGCTGTGCCTAGTCAGACCCAGGGAGAGGTGAGCGTAAAGACGTTGGGATCCTGTCAGCTTTGTACCCACTTTATCCCTTCAACCAATGGTTAGCAAATGCCTACCAAGTACCGGGCTCTGTTTGGGGCACTTGGGATATACCCATGACCAAAGCAGACAAAGATGCCTGTTCTTTATGGAGCATTCATTCTAGTGGAGGGAGAGAGACATACATCACAAGCACAGTAAATAAGTAAGATACAAGATTATAAGTGAGAAAGAAGAACTGGAGCAGGGTAAGTGGAATTGGAAATGTATTAAGAAAGGTAGGCGGGGGGGCCTCGGGGAGAGGGTGATGTGTGAGCAAAGACTGGAGGAGGGGAAGGAATTGGCCAAGTGGACATGCAAGGGGCAAAGGCTCAAAGGGCGCATTCTGAGAGGCACCGAGGAGGCCCGTGTGGCTGAAGGAGAGAAAGCGAGGGAGAGAGAGACATCAGAGAGAGAAACAGAGCCGGACCACCCAAGGCCTTGTAGACCAGGTCAGAGACTTTGCTTGACTCTGCATGGACAGGGGAGCCGTGGCAGAGTTGGGAGCACGGTGTGGCATGTCTGACTTAGGTTTCAAATCCATCTGTAGCTGCATGGGGCCACGGGTCCTATGGCAGGAATTCACGGGAGTGAGGCTGCTTGCTTGGACCATGGTGGTAGCAATAGAGAGTGAGCTTCTAGATAAATTATTGAGACTGCCCCCAGTAGGACTTCCTGGTGGATTGTACGTGGGGTGTGAGGGAAAGAAAAAGCAGAGTGGAATAATTGGAAGAGTGGGAAAAAAATCTGAAATAAACCAAATACACTTACAATCTAATAATAAGCCACATGTGTGAATGCCAGTGGAGCTCACTCAGGACACCCACAGGTTATAAACTTGGCAGCTTTGGGTAATTTTGTAGGACATCGGGGTGCTGTGGGAAGAGCCTGGGATTTGGCGTCAGATGATCTTGGGTTTTGAATGCATTTAATTGCTCTGTGATTTTGAGGAAGCCACTTGATCTCCCAACAGCACCTCAGTTTCCTTGTCTGTCATATGGGGTGATGATGTCATAATGCTTCTCTTACAGGGTCTGTGAAAATTAAATGAGATAATGCATGTAAAATACCAGGCACCTAGCCCTAGAACTGTTGATTGTCCTCTCCGCTTCCTGTAAGGGATTGTGTAAATCATCCAGACCTGTGTTGGTGGCAGAACATGAAGAGAAAGCTGAGAAGCTGTTCTGGTGTAACCTTAGTTTCAGAGACTCTCATCTCCAGAACATTCTGCACACCGCCCGCAGCACGATGAAGGAACAGGATACAGGAGACAGAGGACCCAACCAAGCTGCTTTCTGGCAGCTGTGACCTGCTGGAGGGCTATGACCACCAGATAGGCCTGATAACCTGTAAAAACAGCATGACATGGAGGTAACCATGGCACAGTAGGAACTTGTTTATGTGGGATTACGGAAACATTTATTATGGGCTACAGGACTAATGTGGCCCTGTAGCTGGCTATATGCTTTAAAGGCAGGGACCCTGTGCAATGAGCTGCTCTAACCCAGTGAGACCACTGAACCCCTAGGAACCAGAGTTCAGCCCCATCACATGTGTTTACGACTGGGGTAGCCTTCGCACTCATTGCTTGCTTGTTCTGAACTAAAGAAGCAAAAGCAACTTTAAAACCTAGTCTGAATTTTTATCCCCACTGAGCTTCAGATCTGGCTAAGCTTTTTGTTCTTTCATTCATTCCTTATTCCCCTTCTAGCTCTTTTTTTTTTTTTTTTGTCTGCCATGTCCTGTCCTGGGCTCCAGACCTCTTGACTCTTGAATGTTATCTGTTTCTGTCTCCTTTATCCATTTCCTTGCTTCTGTTTCAATTCTGTCCTGGAGAAAATAGATGATCAGAGGAGCCAACAGGGATTAAAGACGCATCTTGCCTGAAGACCTGGAACTTGGCTCCTCAGCCCTGCCCAGTGCCCCATCCTGTGGCTGAAAGCATCCTGGAGGCTATGTCCACACTCACAGGCCTGAGGTACCTGGGCCAGGTGCCTCCCCAGGGAATCATTCTACCGTCTTTCCTCCAGAAACACTGACTCAGATTTCTCCTGTCATATGCTGATCATAAGTTTCAATATTTAAATTAAAGTTTCACATTTACTGGATTCCTAACTAGCTTCCAGTCATTGTACTAGCTGCTTCCACATATATTAACCAGAGTAACCTATTCAATTGTGATTTAATTCAGGAAGGCTGGTAGGACCTGTACCTGCACATTTTAAAAGTATAAACCCTGACATGATTCTCAAACATCTTCCATGGTTCTAATAGAATACATATCAGCAAATGGCCCGGGCGCGGTGGCTCATGCCTATAATCCCAGCACTTTGGGAGGCCGAGGTGGGAGGATCACCTGAGGTCAGGAGTTTGAGACCAGCCTGACCAATATGGTGAAATTCCATCTCTACTAAAAATGCAAAAATTATCTGGGTGTGGGGGCATCCGCCTGTAATCCTACTTACTCAGGAGGCTGAGGCAGGAGAATCACTTGAACCTGGGGAGGTGGAGGTTGCAGTGAGCTGAGACTGTGCCACTGCACTCCAGCCTGGGCAACAAGAGTGAAACTCTGTCTCAAAAAAAAAAAATGTATATCAGCAAATGAAATTCAGACATTACAAATTTTTTGTTCTCATGATTATTAATATTTGCTGGATTCTTTCAGATGACAGTGGTTCCCTTTAATAATGAGGGCTGGCAGTAAGGATTCATGAGAAAATAAGGAATTCCAAAACTTCCAGGGACCTCAAGGATGACTAGGAAGCACCTATAACCTAACTGTGGGTCAGGAGTTCGAGACCAGCCTGGCCAACATGGTGAAACCCCATCTCTACTAAAAATATAAAAATTAGCTGGGTGTGGTAGTGCACCCCTGTAATCCCAGCTACTCAGAGGCTGAGGCAGGAGAATCGCTTGAATCTGGGGTGCCAGATGTTGCAGTGAGCCGAGAATGTGCAGTGAGCACTTTCAGGAAGTTCACCTGGTGGCCACCAGGTATATCGGGATGCAGCAGCAGGCCGGGTCCCTGCGGTGGCTCTCTGCTTTATGAAGGCTTAGTGCTTAGTTCCTCTGTCTGCTTCCACAGTCTCTGTAGCTCCTGAAGAAAACTGGTCCTACCTTGGTATATACTTTCTGTCTCTCTTCCTTTTTAAGAGACAGAGTCTTGCTCTGTCACCCAGGCTGGAGTGGAGTGGCTTGATCATAGCTCACTGCAGCCTTGAACTCCTGGCCTCAAGTGATCTTCCTGCCTCAGCCCCTCAAAGCACTGGGATTATTGGTGTGAGCTACTGCACATGGATCCTTTGTATATTCTGAGTTCAAACTTCTTGAGAGATATGATGAGCTTGTCCTTACTTGCCAAAATTTTCACTCCAGGCCACTGCATCAGTTACTGGCTAGCTTCGAGGGCAGGGAACAGGTCCCCTTGGCTGCATGATGGTGAGGTCATACAATCCTCTGAGGGGTCTCTGCGGGGGGGCAGGGAAATCGGCCTTGTTGGTGTAATTGACTAAAGTACCCTGATGACAGAGGACTGTGGGTAAAGTGCTCTGGTGAACCTTGGAAGGTCATTGGCTCAATACTGCCATGGGCTTTTTTACGTGAAGTGCCTTGGTTTCTTCATTCCAAGCAGAAGAGTGGGTGGAAATGTCCTACCTTGCCTTAAGAAGCTATGTTATGATTAGGCAAGAAGACAGAAAAGCAGCAGGTATTCTATAATTGCAGATCGGCCAGGGTATTAGAAACCCAGCCAACAGACCTAATCAATTCAACAGAAGACACCATTAGTGCTCAGTTACAAGGTGACTGGCGAGAAAACAAGCTGGTGGTATTTACTGTATTGTGTCTGAACTGCTGATGTTCTTCTTGCTGGTGGGAGCTGTTCAGAATTACTTTGTCAAGTCTGGCTCTTTGGGGGATAGGAGAGAAAACAGAGCTGGGAGCAGTCTCTGCTGTGAACAACCATAAAATCTACCTTGAAAAGCAGTGCAGAGTTGCAACAGAGACATGGTGGTTGGGAATTGGCTCTGGCTTGCTCAGAAAACAATTAAGAAAGAGAAGGATTCTGTCCTGGGAGGCTAAGTAGCAGAAACATCTCTTCAGGAAGAGCTGCTCCCAGCAGGTGCCAACCCAGGAGACCCAGTGGCCAGGCAGGTCCCAGAGGGCAGTGGGTGCCAGGCTGCACAGCTCAGTGTTTCTTTCTGCCATGGGCAGGGAGAGGGGGCCGGATGCAGAAGCACAGCTGGGAAATGTATCCCAAGCCTGGCTGCTTCAGACTGACCAAGAGCGAGGGCTGTGATGAGCCCTGTTGCTTCAGGTAGGCCAGAATCACAGTGTTTTGGGGTTAAGTGCAGAATCCGGTTCCTGGGTCAGGAAATTAACCAGCACCTAGAAGGTATCAAAGCCTTAGATAGGCAGTTCTAGAAGAATAGAGACAGAGAAGAAATCAAGAAATCCAAAGTCCATCCTAGGATGGGTGCTCAGGGAAACTCAGGCCTACACTAGGGGAATTTGGCTCTGGCTGCAGTGAAGGCACCCGGGAGGGGCAGGAGCAGCGGCCTAGCTGGTCCCCAGGACCTGGGTTGAACATGAACTTATGTCCAGGTCCTGTTACATTTTGGTGACTTAAAAAAAGCAATGACCACATTCATGAGCAGCTTGGAAATCCTCGGGCAGACGCCACCCTGGATGTGCTCCCTGGAGTAGGGCACTGGAAGAAGCAGTGGAATAAATTTGATTAAAGCAGTTTGTTCTTCTGATCAGCCCCAAATTAGGAAGCAGATCCAAGCTGGGCAGCACAAAATTATCTGAAAGGAGCCAAGCCCTGGGACGTGTTTTCCCTTCTGTCCTTTGTCACTCACTTTACGAACATCTGTACCTTTATCAATACAGAAGCCTCTGGGGCCCTGTGGCATCTGCAAGAACAGGCGTCCCGGCTGAGGCAGCCAAGTGCAAATCCAGCACAGCTCGGGGTGCGATCTATCACTCAGGGCTTTCCAGGGAGATCCTATTCAGAAGCCCGGGTCCTTAACAGGCAAGGAACAGTGTTAATAAAAGTTCTTTTGACTTGAAAGGGCACAGAAAAAAACCAATAAAGCTGAGCCCAGCTCTTAAAAAAAAAAAAGGTTGATAAAACCGACAAAAAATAAAGAAGTAGTTTATCGTGGTTCTAAAAGAAAGGCAAGGGTTTTTCTTTCTCTTTTTTAAAGGCAGAATTAATTAATCCACCACTGGCTTGAGCTCTGAATGGAATGTTAGCTCTGACTCTGGGGGGCTGGTTAAGTCCTCTGGACCCTGGATAAGCTTTCATTAAAGCAACGGTATTTAAAACAGTAAATTTAAATTCACCCATTGAACAGAATAAAGCACTAGAAATGGAGAAGGAAAGCTAAATGATGAGAGTGCTGTTAGGAAGCAACTCTTCGAGAGCAGAAGTGCAGTTCCTTAAGCCTCCCTTAGGGACAAGATGATCATAATATTAGAACAACCATAATGGTGTCAGCAGCCCTGGTTCCTTCCCCTTCCTCTGCCTTTCCCAGCTTCTCAAAGCTAAAGCCATGGGGCTGCACCCCCAGGCTCAGACCTATTTTACTTCCTGAGCAAGGATGACCAAAGGGAGTTTCTCATTTCTCATTCGCAGACCAATGGATCAGAGGGCCAGCTAAGGGGCTCCTCCTGTCTTCACCCCATCCCTGGGTGCCCTCCCCCAGGTGACATGCTCCATCCTAGGTCCTGGGATGGACTACTTTGGCACCTCTTAATTTCTTCACTGCCTCTGCATTTCTAGGACTGTACATCTAAGGCTTTGATCCCATCCATCATTCTGGCCAATTTCCTCCCCTAGGGGCTGAATTCTGCCCTTGAGCCCCAGGCTAGAGTCCTGTCCAATATGGCCAGATTTTCTGGGAATAAGCCCATGGCTTGCCTGAGTATTCGAGTGGCATCTGAATTCCTTGCTGCTGTGCCCACCCCCTGACGGGATGCACAGGATACCCGGGAGTATGATGCCACCTGAGATACCTGCTGTCGTCTCTGGAGTGAGCTCCATTCATTTCCCCACGCTCTTTCTGCTCAGGCCTGGCTTCCGCTTGTGCCCTCCTGCCCTGTTGCTGAGAGTCTAGCCTGCCTCTCACCTGGCCCATTCACCCAGCAACTTGGGACAGCCTGTGGAACCCCGTGCAAGATCTCAGTGGAAGAGAACAATTACTTTGCAGGCACAGTGGAGACTACACAAAGTGTACAGATAAATCTAGACCTTAGATGTAGGTATGTTTAGGACTGATTAGGTTCATTCACTCCATTAAAAAAAAGTACTGAGGGCTTATGAACCAGGCACTGTTTTAAGTGCTAGGGTTATAGCAGTAAACACAAAAATATATGCTCTTATGAACATTACGATCTGGTAGGGAGAAGACAGACAATAAAACAGATTAAGTGAGAAAAAGATATAAACGGACAGAAAAATGCAGAGGAGAGGCCAGGCAATGTGAGGTAACTGTTGTATTTTAAATAAGGTGAGGGAAGGTTTTATGGAGAAGGTGACGTGGAGGAAAGACCAGGGGGATGTTAAGGAGTGAACCGGGCCACATGCGAACCTGGAGAAGAGCTTTCTAGGTGAAGGAGCAGCCAGTGCAAAGGCCCTGAGGTGGGTGTATGCCTGGTCAGTGGACTAGAACAGAGAAAACGAGGGGGAGATGAAGTGGGGAGAAGATTCAGCACGTGTGGGTGTGTGTAGGCCTCTGGCATGCAGGCATGAAATAGGGACTGTCTTAGTCAGCTCCAGCTGCCATAACAAAATGCCGTAGTCTGGGTGGCTTAAACAACAGCCATTTATTTTTTATAGTTCTGGAGGGCAGGAAGTCTGAGGTCAGGGTGACAGCAAGGTCAGGTTCTGGTGAGGAGCCTCTTCCTGGCTTTGTAGTCAGCTGCCCTCTCACTGTGTCCTCACGTGGCAGAGAGAAGCAGCTCTGGTGTCTCCTCTTCTTCTTACAGGGGTGCTAATTCCATCACAAAAGGCCTCACCCTCGTGACCTCATCTTACTCTAATCACCTCCCAAAGTCCCCAGCTCCTAATACCATCACCTCGGGGGTTAGGGATTCAACAGATGAATTTTGAGGAAACAGACATTCCGTTTACAACAGGGAGCTAGTGCAGGGTTTTTTTTTGAAACAGAGTTTCACTCTTGTTACCCAGGCTGGAGTGCAATGGTGAGATCTCGGCTCTCTGCAACCTCCGCCTCCTGGGTTCAAGCAATTCTGTCTCAGCCTCCGGAGTAGCTGGGACTACAGGTGTGAGCCACCATGCCCAGCTAATTTTTGTATTTTTAGTAGAGATGGGGTTTCACCATGTTGACAAGAATGGTCTCAATCTCTTGACCTCGTGATCCACCTGCCTCGGCCGCCCAAAGTGCTGGGATTACAGGCCTCAGTTTCCCCAGATTCCATCCTGGACTGTAACTCTAGAAGCTTTTTAGGGAATCAGAATGAGTCTAGGAAAACTCGGGGCTTCTCTGCGTGCTGCTTTGGTAGTTCATACAAATCTGTGTTTTCTCTGTTCAGCAGAGACAGGTGATTTTCAGCTTATAAAGTTCAATGATATCAGCTTTAAGTTTTCTTTTGGTCCTATTTGTGCGATTTTTAAAAACTAAGCAGTGATACACATGAAAGATGTTTGGTTACCCCTATGGCTATAGATTAGACCATGACACTACGGCCTCAGACAATGTTAATCTTAACCTAGGCATGGATTTATTAGGCTGCCGGCATCCGAGATCGCAGATAAGCACATTTTCCACTCTAGCCCTCGCTGTATTAAGCCTCACATGGAAAATGTTCTAAGAGTTCAGAAAAGAAATACTTCAAACTGTAAACCACATAAGCCTTTCTTTTCAGTCTTGTCTTTTCTCCCCTACCTTCTCTTTCTTTGTGTATAATAGTGAAACTATCTTCTATGCCCAACTGACTCATCTGAAAGCCTGATCAGTGCGTTGAATTATCCTCACTTTTTTAAAAGGAAGATGAATTATTTGTCTAGAACAAGCAACTGTGCACTGAGATGACTTGGTATAATGACCTGAGAGGCAATCACAGCACAGTGACCCAGCCATGCTGGGGAGGGGAATGTAATAGAACAGAGGGGAATGGCCTTCACTCTTCACTCAGTGTCTCCGCTCCATCCCAGGCCACTGGCTGCAGAAATAAAAAGTAATGAGGGCATTACACAGCTCTACCGTTTCTGTAGGATTCTGACATGCCTCTGGTGCATACACTCGAATGGGACCCATTGCTCCAGTTGATCCATTTGTGAACATGATCCAGGCCTAAGCCCCCAGTTCAGCTGCAGAACTGGCCTAGTCCTAAGGGTGCTGTAGCCTAGGGCTGACATTCATTCATCTAACAAATATTTATCGTGCATTTGTGTGACAGCATTGTTCTAGACACTGGGGCTACAGTGGGGAATTACACAAACAAAATTCCCTGCATGCATGGAGTTTACATTCTAGGAGGGGTCACAGACAAGATGCAAGTCTTGATCCCGGAGTCTCCAGGGCTGCAGTGGATCAGGGAAGAGAGCAAGAAATTTCTCCAGACTGCCTTCTCAGGGCTGAGCTGGACTGGGCCAGGATTTGGGGCCCAGGAACAGGGGCGGTTCAGCCAGGTCTGGGCTCTGCCCAAACTCCTTGTGTGGTCTCCAAAAGGACTTTGCCTCTGTGAAGATCTCTGGCCAAGCATGATTTGTAGAATCAGTCCCTCCTGATACTACCTAGGCCTCCAACCAGCAAGGCTGCAAATGTTGCTCACTTGTGAAATTCAGGATAAAAACAACCCAAAGTGCTCTGGTGGCTGAAGAATGAAAGTCTGAGCTTAAGGGAATGATCTGTCTCTGGAGGAAGGAAGCTGGAGGAAGGTAACAGCAAACAGGATGAAAGAGGGAGCTGTAGATGCAGGAGTTTTGATGATAAAAAGACTCCTTGAGATTCTTCTTTCTTTCCTCTGAGCTTTGCCTAGCACTTACACCTACACCCTGGCTCCCTCTCGAAGCTCCCAAAGCCCCTATGTATTGAACAAAGTTCAGAATGCAAGAGAAAATAAACTAGGCATTTTATCTGTGACATGGATTGCAGCATCTCCTCGGGTATGACTTACTATCCCAAAGCTTTTTAAAAGGATAGAAGCAATGAGGCTCAAAGCCCAACAACTGTTTCAAACCCATTAACTGGATTTGAGCTTCGCCACGCAGCTTCCCTCTGATTTGAGGTAGTTGGGGTATACATTTATAGCTGATGCATCTGTCGTTATAAATACTTGTGAAAAAAATAATGGGGCTTGAAGGTCAGAATAGTCCATTAACCTTAGAACTGCACCACCAGGGAGGTGAGGGAGCATCTTCTGTGGGGAGCAGACGGGTGTGAAAATATCCACACGAAGTATAATAGGTCATGTCTAGGAGATAAGGGGAATTTTCTGGTCACCGAGAGTTTCATCTAAAGCCAAAGACTCAGAATAAAAGGCTCTAAGTTAATGACAGTCTAAGTTCAGGAAGCCACCCGCGACTGTGACTGGTTATAGTCATAGTACAACTATCCAGCCCTCAGGTAATCTATGAGAACTTGGGTGGAAGGTGGGTTCCTTAATGGGGAAGTGCAGTGCTGGTGAGAGGAGTGTGATTCCTGAATAGGTCCCTCATAAAGATTGGGCTGCCCCAATTATCCCCTTCGTTAAGTTGTTTGCAAACTGCTGGCCTCCAGGAGGGCAGGGTACCTGGCGCTGTAGGGGGCACTTGGAGGAAAAGGCAGAAAAAAGCAGGCTGGAATAGCAAGGTGGCCAGGCAGACAGGGAACAAGGGCACACTCTGCGGTTTCTGGTGTCCAAGGAGGACTGAAGGTAGATCCTGCGCATACCACACACACAGTAGATTCTGGAGGTGGGGATACTTGTGTTTACAGAAAGAAACCCTGGAAACACATACCTAATTATCTACAGGGTTGAAGAGAATAGAGGAAGATCAAGAGCAAGGAAGAGGGTGGATGAACTTAATGGTTACAGTTTTGCAAAAGGCATGGCTAGCAGAGCACCGTGAGGTCACGTGCTGGTGGTTTACTGGAAAATGTGGCTGAATCTTACAAGGAACCATATGGCAAAGATGGTGTGTTGTCTATTGGCAGCCACTCTCACCTTTTACTTCATGAAGAGAAGTCCGATTCTATTGGAGAAAGCATTGCTGGCTGAAATGCCTGGCTAAAAATGACATTGTCTAGTTGTAGCTCAGTTGTTCAAGTAAAATAGGTCAATAAGGGGAGGACTGCTGGGAATCTCTCAGATTTGTTTTCCTGTAATGGACAATATTCTTTCCTCCATTCACTCTTTTTGCTCTTCCTTATTTTCTTATTTCTTGTAACTTAAATGAGATAGCTGGAGCTCTGGCAGCTATCTTGTGAGAATGAGGATGAGGTTACTATCCTAGGATGACAGAACAATAAGCTAAAAAGAGCTTAAGTCAGTGACAATGTTGTGAAGTCACGGTAATAGCCCCAGATTTCTCATTACCTCTTTCTAACTTAAGCCACGATTGTTTGGATTTTCTGCTACTTATAACAGCAGTTTATTCCTAAAGATACATACAACCACTACCTATGAGAGCTAGAGCCACCATCACGTGTCTCCATGAAGTCCACAGGCAGCAAGCCTAATGAGCAGATAGCGACTGGCCCCAAAGGAGGGCCACAGCTTCTCCATAGCAACAACAGAGGGAGAAGGTCCTCCCTCCCTGTCCTCGCTCTTACCCCATTGAAAGGAAAGAGGGAGAATGTGAGTACAGATGCCCTACCCTGCTACCCAAAGACTGCTCCATGCCGAGCCTCAAGAGACTCAAACCCAGACCATGGGACAGTGTGTGGAGTAAGGGTTTAAGCCACTCCTGAAAATTGAAAATGACTGTTTTAATAGCTGGACGTGATTGTCAAGTTTTGGAGTCAGGTCGAAATGTTAAGGGAGCCACTACCCAGTGAGAAAAAGGGATTGGATTAAGCAGAATTAGAGACAGTTTAGAAAACAGCATTATTTTAATTCTGTACCCCATAGAGTTAAAACATCTCAATAAACTGCTTATGACATAAATCTGCTTAATTTCAATTCTCTTAGAGCCACCCCCACATCTCTGTGTACTGATGTGGAAAGATTTCCAGGACAGATTCTAAGTTAAAGGAAAAAAGAGGAAGCTACGACACAGCGTGTGAGACAGGCTACCTTCCGGAAAATAAAAG
Source organism: Plecturocebus donacophilus (assembly GCA_004027715.1). Classification (NCBI taxonomy): domain Eukaryota; kingdom Metazoa; phylum Chordata; class Mammalia; order Primates; family Pitheciidae; genus Plecturocebus; species Plecturocebus donacophilus. The sequence continues at coordinate 23,576 of PVKP010003716.1, forward strand.
GGGGCAAACAGGAGCTGATACTTGTATTTACACAAAGAAACCCTGGAAACACGTACAGGGTAGATGGAATACAGGAAGAGCAAGATTTCTGAGAAGATATTTCCTTATGTGGATTTAATTCTTGAATCATGTGTAATGTATTCCCCACTAAAATTTTTAAATTCAAAATGTTAGTGTCACAGAATATTCAACTTTCTTACAGAAAAGACATTTGGATCAGCAGATGACAAAAATAGGAGACTATAAAATTCAACCCTCCATCTACTTCCAATATTGAAATCAGTTGTTGCTGCATTTTTTAGACAAATCTCTCAGTTTTGGAAAACAAGGGAGGGTTTTTTTGTTGTTGTTTTATAAAACTGAGAGATTTAGGTGAGCTGTGAGTTGGTAGAAACATCAGGAACCATAAGGGAGCTTTAGCTTTTATGTAAAGAAAACAGTTTGTGACTTTAGTTGAAACAAAAATTAATATATTACTGCATATAATCTATTACTATGGTATATGTTATATTAATATATAAATTTGGTAATATGTTAATTAATTAATATTAATATACAAATATGCTAACATATTATATAGTAATATAGATTAGTATATTCATATATTAATTTAATACATGTAATATATTAATACATATATCACATGTTACATATCAATATAAAATTATACTACATTATATTAACATATACTAATGGAATATGTTACATATCTTAGTAATATATGACTGTATATAATTTTATGTTAATTTATTTCTCAAACTTCTTGAAACCAGATTTTCTGTACCTAAGAGAAATTTTCTGTAACTAAGAGAACTTTAGCTGCAGAAATATAACACTAGTGAGAAATCTAACAAGTTTGTTTATTTAAGGCAAGGGTTGGCAAACTATAGACCATGGGCCCAATCCAGCCAGCTGCCTACTTTTTTACAGCCAGTAAGCTAAGAAAGGTTTTTGTATTTTTGCATGGTTATGTTTTAAAGGGAATATAAATAGCTGCACAATGTCCTTGCCATGGCCTCTTGGCCCCAAGTCTGAAGCTCTTTAAGAAAACTTTTGCCGACCCTGGATTTAAGATGTTTTCAGACTCATTTTCCAAATTCTGCTCTAAAGCACGTAGCCACAACTCAGACCAACCTCTGGCCGATGACAGCCCAACAAAAACATAAAGGTTATTTATTTAGTAATGAGGTAAGGCTAGTCTTGACATGCAGTTTTCATTTGGATGTGTAGCATTACACATGATACACACACACACACACACACACACACACACACACACACACACACACACACACACACACACATTTCCCAAGTTGGATATGCGAAAACATTGCTCCGGGTTGGGTGTTTCTATTGTGAGAATGCCTCATTTGATATCCAAGGCCCTGAAGCAACAAGATTTACTTGGGTCTCATTCCAGCTGCCAGACACAGAGAAGGCCTAGCATGCAGAGCTCAGTATGTCACCGGCCCACGAATGTGGCTCTTAAATACAGAAAAGGTGACACATCAGCCTGTTGCAATGGGGTTCTGTGGCTTGAAAAAGACCTCCGTATTGTATGTGTATCCAGTAATTGGAACTTGAACTCATCACGGCTTTTTTAGCAATGACATTGTAACAGCATGGACCCATCCATCATCATGCCATCCTTATGAAAATGGTTTCCACTGGTCAGCTTGTCATAGTTAATTAGTCTTCCGATGTATGAATAGTCAGAAGCAAAGCGACTTTGAGGTTTTCTTGAACAATTTTAACAGTGAACTCCAGAGATATGTGATCTTTCCTGCCTTTTAATTAGAGCCTTTTCATTTGAGAAGGGGAGTGTCCTTGTGGTTAGAAGTACAATCGCCTTGTTCTGCTTTTCATTCTTAGTTCTGTAGGCAACTCGGAGCAACCACAGGCAAGTCGGTGAATCTCTGAGTCCTCAAATATGTGAAGTCCAGGAAGTTCTAGAATAAAACACAGTTAGCTGATTGCTGTTCAAATGTAGATATGGGTGAGATCTTAGGGAGACAAGGGTAGTGTATTAGATACTGCTATGAAATCTCTAAACTTAGTAGTTTAAAAAAGACGACAATTTGTTTAGCTCAAGATTCTGTAATTCATTGATTTAGTTTGGGCACAGCTTGCTCTGTCAGGCACCCACAGTCAGTTGGTGCTGGTGTGTTGGGTGGGTGGGTGGGTGGCTGTGCTAATCTTGGCTGGGCTCTCTCATGTCTCAGGCCTCGGCTGGGACGATGGGCTATGCCTCTCTGGTCCACAGGGCTTCTTCTCCTCCAGCAGGCTAGCCCTAGCTGTTCACACAGCAGAGATAGGGGTCTCAAAAGAGAGTGAATGTGGGTAAGGACTCTTAAAGCCTGGGCTTGGAACTGGCAAACTATCACCACCATATTCTAGTGGTCAAAGCAGGTCGCAAGGCCAGCCTGGATCCAAAGAGTAGGGAAACAGACTCTACCTCTTCATGACTTCAGAGTCATGTTTCAAGGGCACGGTCACAGGAAGAAGAAGGGTTGTGGTTATTTTGCCATCTACCTCTGGGAGCTAAAACATGAAGGAACGCATGCAAGGTGTGAATCAGACCTGCTGCCAGACCAAGTGAGGGGGGAAGAGGCCTTGACCGTGAAGTCTTAGATGCATAGCTGTGAGAGGAGGACTGATCAGGGGAATCTGGTGACCTCAACTCCAGCAGGGATATAGATGATGCCACTGTTTGTCCCTGGGTCTCCTTTTTGGCAGAAGAGAGTAAGGGAGCCTCTGGGAGAGAAGTCAGACCTGCAGAGGAGTGTAGGTATGTGAGCAGCACCAGGAGGGGTTCTGGTTAATTTAGTGAAGAAAGAGGGTGCTCAAAACCATCAGAGTTACCGCCCTGCTTACCAGCTGACATCCAAACATTGAGTCTGATGTTCAAAGGCCTCCACAACCTGACCCAGGCCTTGTTACTAGACTGATCTTCCAAGACTCCAGGCAAGATCATTTGGCTCATTTGACTTTATAAATCTTTTGTATCTCTATTTTGTGTTCCCAATAAGAGTATGAGTCTGTAGAGCAGAGGTTGGCAAACTACGGCCTGTGGACCAATTCTGTATGATCCACAAAACCTAAAATGTTTGCTATCTGACATGTTATGAAAAAGTTTATTGACTCTTGCTCTTGGGGGTAGAAACATGTCATAGATCATTTTGTTTTTCCTACAGAACCACGTATCCTTCAATAAACATTTATTGACCTCTAAGCATCCCATTTCTCATTCCTGTAAATGTGTTTCCTATATAGTGGGCCTTCTCTTCTGTCTACCTGGGTGAACCTTTTCAGTCCTCTGGGATCCTCATCAAATCCTCTGGAAATTTCTGATGACTCTTGCTGAATTCTGAATCTCAACAGCACCAAACTCCATGTCCTGTGTTCATCTTCTGCTTCCAGTTAGTTCTTTGCATCAGAGTGGGTCATGACTTTAATTGATACCTGGCGCTTAGCTACCAACTGGTTATCATCCACCCTTCGGTACTTGGCAGATATTGTCTGGCCTGGTAAGTGTTCTCTGACTCTGTCATTCCTCTCGCCACAAAAGCCTTCTTTGTACTCCCCTAGTTGCCTGGACTTTCCATCATGGCCCTTGTCTTTGTGTATTGTGATTGTTGGTTTACTTCTAGGATTCTCCAATTGGTCTGTGATCTCCTTGAGAACGGGCTAGTATCTTATTCACTAATGTATTCCCAGCACCTGGTATGGTGCTGAAAACACTCAATTTACATTTAAAAAAAAATAATGGATCAATGTAATCAATAGTTGCTGATTAATTACATTCCTGATTAAAATATTGGTACTATTCCTGGTGGTACCCTATTTACATGCTTCAGTTCTGTCACTGGTCTATTATGTATAGTCTAGTTATACACAGTAACCAGACTTAGTTATAATAACAACTTTTCCTTAGTTACATATCTATGGCTAGTTTGTATCTCTTGATATTAGTCAATGCCTATCAACTTTTATATGACTGAGGTTATCAGGCCAAAATTGGGGCAACCTGGGAGAAACGAAGCTAGGCAATCCAGGTCTTTGGCAAGAGAGACATGTACCTTTCTTCAATTCCAATTTCTCTCCTGGACTGTGGGCTACTAAAACAAATAGCAGCTCTTCTTCTTTATGAATTAAGCATTTCGAGGACAGTCTGGCTGTGGAATAAAATGATCCAGACAAATTATAGCACACTTATAGCCAGCTTTCTGATTCAAGCCTGAGCCTGCCTGGAGCTCCACGTTCACCTAGCGTAAAATAACACCAAATGTTTGGACTTGGAAACCATTTGCCAAATGTTGGGATAATATAACAACGCACACACATTATCAGAGACAGAAAATGGCATCCTGGAAACAGCTTAACCCACTGCAAATGAGAAGTAAGAGCCTCCTTCAGCAGAGAAGTTCTTTCTCGCTGTCAGGTTTCCCCTGGGAAAGCTGTCTGCTGCTTGAGTCCCTCATGTCTACCCTCAGTTTTTCCTGGGAGCACATCATATATTGCAATCACATTTCACTTAGCTGTCCACGATCAGTTTCTCCAACACGAATACATTAGAGACAGGTTGTGAATTGGCCAGCCACGTCAGCCCCGATCTCCTTGCAGCAGAATGGTTGCAGAATAACCACATTTTCCCTTCTCTCTGTGTGCTGGTGGCTTCCACAGGAACCCTCTGGAAATGAAGCATAGAAAGAAGCTCACCTGACCAGACAAAGAACAGGCATTTGGCATTTTAAAATACCTCTTAAATGTCTAGATAGATGGTATATTACTCTGTAGCCTTTTCAAAATCTGTAAGACATGCTGTGAATGCTGTTGCCCAAAAACGCCAGCCCAGGAAAACCCTCCGTGTGTCCTGGTGAGAAAGGGAGCTACCTGACCACTTCTGGAAAGAAAAGGTTCCCACTTGCTTCAGGAAATATCTGTTTCTGCCAGATGACAGGACAAGGAAAAGCCAGCCGAATGTTTTGCTTATATTTTTTATCTGATCAATCATGTGTGATAAACAATGCTGTTTGGCCATGAAAACAATACACAAGATGGGAGAGTGACTCCTTCAAAGGCTGGCAGGAAAGGTCACATTTCTTCAGGACAACATCAAAAGTCACTCGTTGCCTTGAGTGAGTGGTCAGGATTGAGTCAGTGGAGACAGATGCTTTCATGTAAAGCCCCATGGTCCGCAGACAGCTCTCAGGTTGATGCTCAATTGCCACATGCACCTGAGACATCCCAAGGGGTCCAGCAAAGCAGGAGAGCAGTCCAGTATTCTCTGAGAAGGATCGTGAGGAATGCGGTGGTTAGACCCATAGAGGTCTGAAAAGTTTGCTTTTGCTTTTCCTTCCCAAAGTTCTGACCCAATTGCACTTGTGATCATTCTTTTTTGAGGAAAGGCAGTCCAGGGCCCACAGCCGTGAACAAGAGTTGGAGAAAAATAAGAATGTGCCACCCAAGCCAGCAGGCACCTGGGCCTTGTCAGCAGCTTGGGGTCTGACTTTCCCCCTCAGCTTGGGAAATCAGGGGAGTTAAGACAAGGCTGACCCTAAGGCCTCATCAGCATCCTTGACCTTGGCAGAGGGCAGATATGCAGACGTGGTCCTTGTTTGCATGGGGTGTGGGGAGGAGGGAGGAGCAGGGGAAGTGGAGGAGAGCAGCTTTACTTTGCTGCTGGAGTCCAGCAAGGGCCATTCAGTAAACAAAGCAAAGTAAGGCAAATCACAACAGCAAAGCAGGGTGTGAAAGGGAGAAGGGTGGATTTCTGGGGAGTCCCTGACAGGTTGAGGTGCTGCCTTGCCCAGATAAAGGCTGTAAGCTGTTGGTGTTTCCGTGATACCAAACGGGTGGGGACTGCCGCAGGAGAGGCTGCAGACTGCCCTGAGTCCTGGGCGATTGGCTCTGAGCATCGCAGTCCTCTTCAGTTATTACCATTGCCTCGCTAGCTTCAGCACACCTCTGGCTTCAAAAGTGGGGGTTAGCGTGAATCACAGATGCTGGAGAGAACAGAATATGGGCACCGTGGATAAACGCCTGGGGGGTGCACCTGAGAGTCCCGCTGCCGTCCTCCCCAATCCTGAGTCTGTCTCCTTGCTCAATCAGTGTTCCACCTGCTCCATCGTTTTGCTTTGAGAACTTCCTGTCCTGCTTTCTTTGAGAATGCTCCAGGCTTCCTCTTGTTCTTTTGTTCTTCATATCCCCTAATTGCCCCGGCACTCCCATACCTCAGTGCTTCTCAGAACATGGTTCCTCAGCCCCCAGCTGCCCTGAGAATCCTGACGGGAAGCTTCCTGCTCATCCATTCGAGGATCCGTTACTTCAATGGGCTGCTCTGATGAAAAAAGAGAAAGTGACAGTGTTTACTGCCCATCCGTGTAGAGTTACAGAGCAATTCCAATCAGCCTGTGGCCTGGCACAGCTCTTCCTAAGGGTGACTGTGCAGCAAAGCAACACTCTCCATGCAGACAGCTGAAAGAACGGGGAGGAGACCGAGGGAATCCAAGACCTCCTGCCTTCCTTTGCCTTCTTCAGTTTCTCAGAGGCGTTTAGGAAGAAACCCTGGCCCCGCTTTTCAGATAATTCAGGAGCTGTTCTTAAGGTAGATGGCCACCTTAAAATAAAAAAGAAAGATGACGATTCTCTACATTTGTGAAGCGTTTTACAGCTTTAAGAGCACTTTTTATCTCCCCGTCTAAACTGTATCGCTTTAGGCCTAGGGTGGAAATTAACAGGAGGAATCACAAAACTTGGTTACTCCAATCGCAAATTTCAGGTCAGAATGTTTGTGTTGTCCTGGTTGAAGCTGATGCTGACCTCTCTGTTAACATATTTTGAATCTGATTCCAGGGCACCTTTTGGCCTGTAGAACTGAATGAATTCTGTGCTGTTAGCCTGATATGACCATTGGCTTGTTTCCCTCACAGCCGTAACCCGTCAGTTCCCACTGAAACTGATGATTTTGCAGAATTCTGCACCCAAATGTGATATGCACTTCTTTCTTCTCTCTCTCCTGTTCCCCACTTAGCTCTGTTCTCTTCATTTCCCTCATTTTTCTTCTCTTCCCTTTCCTTTCCGTTCTCTTCCCTTTCTCTATTTCTGTCTCTTCTCCTCTCTACTAGATATTGTTTCTTGTCAATCAGCGTTCATTAGCAATCGCACCTATACTTTTCTTCGTATCTCAGGGGCTGGAAACCTGGAGTTCCTATTTCTTAGGCTTCCTTGATTCTAGGAAGGCAGAGAATAGGCTCTCTTTCCTCTGGCAGAAAGAGATATGGCAGAGATATGGACTACACTGAATATGAGTTTTTGCAGCAGACTCCATATTCTACTGTCAGTCACAACTTCAGGGTCAAGAGGCAGCTCAGAAGTCAGCAGAGGTCTCCTGCAGTTTTCTGACCCTGGAATATTAGTATATCCCAACTTCGTAATCTCTGGATCATGGCTATAGTGGTGTAACCTGAAAACTAGTGGCACCTCCCCTTCCTGTAGCACTGCCAGTAATTTTGCTCACATTTTATCCTCTTTCTGCATTGCTAAAAAGTCAACTTTTGTGCATAAAATACCTAGAGTAGTGGTTCCCAAAGACTGGTCCTGGACAAGCATCATCATCGTCATCATCATCGTCGTCATCATCTGAGAACTTGTTAGAAATGCGCACTCTTGGGCCCCCTCCCAGACCTACTGAACAAAATACCCTCAGGGTGGTACCAAGCCATCTGTATTAACAAGCCCTCGAGGTGATTCTGATGTAAACTAGAGTTTGAGAACCACTGACCCATTGAGATGTTTATTTTCTTATCATAAGCCATGACTGATATACACCCATCTTCTCAATGTGTGCTGCTTTTCGTATTATTATAAAATACTATGTTTCATGTAGAAAATTCGGAAAACTACAGAAGTGTGAATGAGAAACCAACTCCCACAAAATCTCACTATTGAAAGTCAACTATTGTTAACCTTATTTTTTTTCTACTAATTTCTCCATGTGTACACATTTATACATACAGTTACATAACTGGTTCATCAGTTTGTATCTGACTTTTCCCCCACATAACATTATATTAGGAGCATTTCTCTGTGCCATTATGAATGCTTATTTAAAGTTTATTTAGTGTTCTATGTTATGGAAATACCATAATTAATTACCCACTCTTCCAATGAGAAATGTTTATGTTATTTCTGGATTTTGCTGGTATCAGTGAATACCACACTGGATATCCTTAATATAAAATATCTCTCCAATTCTGATTGCTCCATTAGCATCAAAGGATAAATTAGGATATGGATGAGAAGAGATTTAGGCAGGACAGTGCTGGATGCTGTCAGAGCAGTGGTTCCTTGTGTAGGGGTAAGCAGAGACCCTATAAAACCAGTTAGGAATCAAGGTGGGAAAGAAGAGAGGAACTTAAGAAAGAAATGTGCTTTCTATTTCTGAGCTTATATAATGTTGTGAGAGTAGAGGCATTTCAGAAAGAACAGCAAACAGAATGAAACAGAGCAAGTGATTCTTCTTTTGACACCCTAGATATTCACCCAAAAGGTCATATAACTTGAGGCCAGTCCACACTTGCTGTTTATGAAGACACAGAGACTTAAACTCTTTCTCCCTTGAGTCAAGATATCGGCCTGAGGAGACTGAGTCCATTCTTATGCTATAGTGCCATTTCCTTCTATGCTAGATGGGCTGAGGTCACCCTGAGAAATCTAGGTCTTGTGCCAAATCCCTGTAGACCTCAATGTGAATGGCACCAGGTTTAAGAAGCCAAAAGGGATCCAGGGCCAGCAAACAAGACATGTTGTTTTACTGGGGGCTTACATACAAGGGAGAGAGTCCAGTAGGGTGAGGTCTGTGCAGAAAAACCACATCCACCTACAAAAAGCATGCAGTTTATACAGGATTTTCACTTTGCACCCTCCCCTTAACAACTTCCACCTGGCAATTTTCATTTAACCCTAAACTCAGGACCTGAATCCCCTGTAAGGCCAGTGTTTCATGGGCTGGGCTTGGGGGTCAGATATTTTTCATAGATAAAGGAATTAATTTCTGAACACACATTCAGGTGTATCTGCCATACAGGGTCACTCTCAGGGTATGCTCTAGTCATTGCCGTCAGGTGCATTTCCTGTGCACTCCACCCCAAAATGCCCTTGAATGGCCCTGGTGTTCTTACCACCTATTTTTCTGCAATTTCCCTGGGGCCAAGTATGTGGAGAAGCATTGCAAGCAGATGCCATGTTACAATACAAACTATATATATATGTCCTTCCAAGTGCTTGGGAGTTGATCCTGGATGCCCATAGCAGTCCCACTATGGAGGAGAGGGGCCAGATCTCCACCAGACCCAACAGTCTGTTTTGTTCTGGAGAGAGGCCACCGTCTGTGCCTAGTTGGTGAAGAAGTTTGCTGCATACCATCTTTGGGCAGAAGATGAGATGTTTAGTGGGTACAAAAAACGGTCCAGTCATAACCATTTAACAAGACACAGAAAGTCTTGTTGTTGAGAGAGCACTGCCCTTGGCAATGGCCTGGTGCCTGGTTTACAATATCAGTGGATTGGCTCCCCTCTGCAACGTGTGGTGGAAGGCCAGAGAAAGACATCAGGGGCACCCAATGTTTTACAGTAAGAGGGTAATCGTCCCCTTGCACAAGGAAGGACGAGGACTCACCATCCCAGAAGTACAAGAGGGAAGGGTGCAAAATAGGTGTGACCCATATATCCTGTTCCAGGCCCTTCCCCCATGGAGTGGGAAAAGTGAACCATTGTGGGCTCATTTGTCATTTCCAGAGCCACATAATGATGTGCTCCCTGGTGGGTAGGTCCTGAGGCAAGGGCAATAGCAGGTTGCTCCCAATCCCAGGCTGGTGCAAAGCCATGTCAGGAATGGGACCCTGTCCCTCCTGAATGAGGGAGGGAATCCATGGAGGTCTGGCAGCAGCCTCTGTCAAAGACTGTGCTTCAGTCCTCACATAGGTGCAGGGCCAAGCACTGAATGGAGCTCTGTGCTCAAGGGACTACCAGTCAATGTGCTCCTCTGTTGGAGGCATACATGCCATCTGGCCACAGTCTGCATCTGAGCGTTCCCAGACCTCCGTCTCTGGAAGGTATCCTTTAGCCAACCTGCCATGAGGTACTGGGCATGCGCCAGCCCTGCAATGACCCCCTCTGCAATGTCCTCCACCTGTTGCAAGGCACAATATGCAGTGCAGAGTCATTGCTCCATGACACTATCATCCACCTTCAGCCCCCTGCCATAACTGAGGCCAGAATCCTAAAGGCACATGTTCACGTCCTTGCCCTTGCCACAGGCCCCATCTAAACCCCTCAGGGTAACCAGCTATGTCCAATTCACAAGGCTGTACCTGCACAAGATCCCTTCCCCCATCCTTGTGTTTGACTGCAACTTTAGCTTATTCAAAGGCCTCATCCCCCCTTGTGGACTCATCCCAGTGGGGTCCCTTTTTAACTAAATGGTATGGGGACTTAAGAAGTTGGGCCAAATGGGGAATAAAAGAACGCCCATTCCATAGAAGGCCTAGGAAGGTTTGCAGCTGCTTTGGTGTGATGACTTGGGTAGAACTGCAGCCTATCCATAATGGCAGATGGAATGACTTATCCAACAAGATGACATCCGAGTATTTGACTGACAAGCCTAGACCCTGGACTTTGTCTGCACCAACCCAATTGAGACAGCAGGGTGTGGGCTGTAGTTTGGAAATTGGAGAAAGACTCAGAAGTTAAATATCCCTGGGGCAGGTGGCAAAGGTCCATTTTTTCTCCTTCCCAGGTGAATGCAAATTGGCCTTGACTCTCCGGGGCAATAGGAATGCTTAAGAAGGCATTGGCTAAATCAATAACAAAATGGCACATGCCAAGTGCCTCTCCTACCCTCATTGATAGGTAGCGAGATGATGCAAACACTCCCTACCGATGAGAAGTTCCTACTCCACACTGGGAGGCGGAACAGCTGCATACAATCTGGGGGGCCCACCTTATTTATTTCCCAGTAATCCACTGCCATTCTCCGTGTCCATTAGGCTTCCACAGAAGCCATTCAGGGCTGTTGTATGGGCTGTGCACTGGCCTGATAAGTCCTACCTGGGCCAGCTCCTCATCAGTCCTGTGATTTCTTCACGTCCCCCAAGGTGGGTCATATTGCTTCAGGTCTACTTCTTGCCATGGGACTGGCAACTGTACAGGTGTCCACTTCAAGTTCTCCTGATCACGTGCTTCACCATGTCAACTCTTAGTCGGAGTTCTGCTGGGATTCACTTGAGGTGGCTGTCAAAATATTCAAGGAAATATTAGGGAAGTTCTAAGATTATAGTCTCAAACCTTTTGGAAGGCCAAAAGGTTTTTATTAACTTATGGAATGGGCTAAAGGCAGCCAGTTCTTACATTACAGCTCTAGGTTATAGCGTGAAGATGAAGGATAACAAAAGCGTCCCCGGTTAAGTCTGTTTACCCCACATCCCTTTGTCCCTATTCTAATTTGTTTGCTCATGTAAACTTTGTGCTGGGTGATCCTCTCAGGGAGAGGTGGAAGGGGAATACCTGTTAATGGTGTTTACTCTGGGCCACGGAGCCAAAGGCAGCATCCATCATTCGTAAAACCACTCTTTTAGCCATGTTAATTATCTATAAACATGTTGACTTAGAACCTCTGTTATTAAATCTATACTGAATAAATGATAGGAGGAACAGGGAGTGGTGGTCAGATAGCTGCAATTGCCCTCTGAAAGCAGCTGACCATACCTAGCCCGACTCTTACACTGTACTCTGGTGTGTGAGAGTGTATTTATTCATCTGTTGCTAAGCCAGAGTCTGCAGGACAGACCTCTGCAGGTGGTGATCAGTGAGTGCCCCTCTGCAGTTGTTTGAGCAGGGCTCAGGGCTGGTAAGATATCATTCCCAAGGTGTATTCTGGGATGGGAGCTATGTATACTAAATAGGGTTTTACTGGCAGTCTCTCAACTGGTGATAGTAGTTCAACCTGTCTGACTTTCATGACCACCCCCTACCCCGCCCCATAACCGTCTATTGCTGTCAGAGCCCCTTGGAACACATGAATGTTACCATATGTATTAGTCCATTCTCACATTGTTGTAAATAAACACCTGAGACTGAGTAATTTACAAGGAAAAGAGGTTCAACTGGCTCATGGTTCTGCAAGCAGTATGGGAAGCACAGAGGTTCCTCCTACTGGGGAGGCCTCAGGAAACTTCCAGTCACGGTGGAAGGCAAATGGGGAGTGAGATATCTCACATGGCAGGAGCAGGAGCAACAGGAGGGAGCAGGTGCCACACACTTTTAAACATGAGAACTCTAGTACCGACAGGATGGTGCTACACCATTTATGAGAAATCCACTCTCATGATCCAATAACCTCCCCCCAGGCCCCACCTACCACAATGGGGATTACATTTCAACATGAGATTTGGTGGGGACATAGATCCAAACTATGTCACCATATATGAGAATGCATTTGGCTTCAGTATCCATGAGACATGCACGGTCTGTTATTCTTAGGTGACCAATATATAGTTCTACATGTGGCCTCTGGTCCCTGGACACCCTGATCATCATTGCTCTTAGTGGGATTTTGGGACCTTCATCTACATCCTAAAGAGGTTAGTGCCTGTCATCTCTCTGCAGGAAGGGCAGTGGGATGTACCTGAGGCTCCTTAGTGAAGTTGTTCCAGCTTGAGCTTCTGCCCTAGTCCAACCAGAATAGCATTAGGCTGTTTATCCATTTTCATGGTAGGCGTCCCTGCCACTAACAGGTCACGCCAAATTTGTTGGTGGGACATCCTGATGGGCCCCATGGCTGTCTCCTTTCTTTTCATTCCAGCAGTGTGTACTCTTCACCCATGCAGCAAGCCTGCTCTATTTCCTCCAAGTCAGTGTCTGCTTGGGCCACCAGAAGCACTGGCTGTCCTACCAAGGGGCTGAGGATAGACACTAGTGCACTGTACCATTGGCTGGGTGCCAACTATAAGATGGTGTCTTTCAAGCCAGCACTGAAAAGCTTATCGTCAGGACCTTGATAATGCCCAGCATAGATAGCATGATTCATCCCTAATTCCTGGAGGATGTCCTGCAATTCTTCCACAGTCTCATTGCCACGGAGATGTGGGACATTTTCTTCACTTGGCAAGGCTTCCTTGCAGCCTACAACCACCTAGCTGAGGGGCATAGCCTGATCCACATTACCAGCATCAAAGAGGTGCTGCCTCAAGGCCCAGGGGTCTATAATGGATCTTGTGCCATTTTACTCATGGAGAGTACAATGCCCTCTGCACCCATGTCCCAGAGACAGAGAAGCCAGTCCATAGTCAATTCTCTCCCCTTCTGCCTGAACCTATTTTCCAGCTCCACGCATTCCACAGCTGTGTGTTCCCACATGTGGTCTTCCAGGCAGAGGCAAGTCTTTCAGGACTACCTACTATGGGCACACTTGGTCTGCTTTTATCTTGGTGGTGACCAGCAGATACCCAGAGGGAATGGGAATCTCTAAAAGCTCGTCCCAGTCTTCACTCTCCTCCCCACTAGAGCTTTCCATGGGGTCTCAGGACTTAGGACCTCAGGAGGATTTAGTCATGATAGCTTTGACTCATTGATGTGGCAGCTGGTGACCATTCAAATGGACTACCTGACAATCTGGGGTATTCATCTTGTGCCTGCAGGCAGGACAGTAAGATCTCCAATGTTTCAGCCTGAGCTAATCTGGCATCTCTTTCTAATTGCAGTTCACCCTGTAACTGACAAACACTTGCCTCAGTGTGATCTCGGCTTCAGTGGCTACTCAGAGGAGCAGTCAGCCAATTGCAGCTGCCACCACCTGGGCATCTGACCCTTGCTCAGTCAGATCCATCTCCGGCAACAACTCTTCTAGATCCTTTAGCATTTTGGGGGCATCCCCATACTCACATGTTGCATCCCATCCATCAAGAAGAGTGGCTTTTAGGCCCCATGCATGTGGACAGCCAGCTCAGAATTTCCCCTGTGGATTCCCCTTTCCTGATCCCATCATCTTTGTGCTCAGAGGATTTTCTCCACCCTTCTGGATAGCTCACCAATTGTTGTGCTAAATCCCTATCAACTCCAATGGGGATGGCCCCAGGTTCAAGAGGCCAAAGAAGAGACCCAGAGACAGCAACCGAGATATGGGTTATTGGGGTTTACATACAGGGGAAAGAGTCCAGTGGTGGTCAGCTGGGCAGGAGAACTGCTGGTCCAGTGGTGGTGGGCTGGACAGAAGAACCACACAGCCCAGTGGCAGAGGGCTGGGCGAGAGAACTGCATGGCCCAGAGGCAGTAGGCTGGGTAGGAGAAACACAACCACTTACAAAAAGCATGCAGTTTATATAGCATTTTTACTTAGCACCCTTCCCCTAGCAGCCTCCACCTGGCAATCTTCATCCAACCTGAAACCCAGATCCTGGATCCCCTGTACAGCCCATGTTCCACACAATAGGCTGGGGACTCAGATGTTCCTTATAGATAAGGAATGAATGCCCTCAAATGCACATTCAGGTGTGTCACCCATACAGGGTCATTCTCACGGTATGCACAAGGCATTGCTGTCAGGGGCATTCACCACACATGTCTGGGCACATTATAAGTGTTTTGGCAATACTTGCTGACTGAATAAAAATGAAAAAAAAAAATAGTTGGATAGAATATTTCTGAAAGCCCAGGCATATATAATATTATCTCAAATGCCCCAGGTTTAGTGATTTCCTATAAAATCCCATGCCTAGAAATGGATCCATTTCCCAGCATGCATGGCACAAATAGGCATTCTTCTCTCTTCTGCTCTTGTCAATTAATCAACAAATATTTATCAAGGATCAACCACATGCCTAGCATTATTCTTATGCAGGAAATAACGCAAAGTTCTCTCTGCCTTTGAGAAGCTTATAGTTTATTTTTTATTTTTAATTGACAAAAAACAATTGTTCATATTTACCGGATAAAATCTGATGATGTGATATTTTGATCGATATATACATTGTATTAGAAAGATTCAGTCAAGCCAATTAATATATAGTTTGAGGAGCTTATAGTTTATTTTTTATTTTTAATTGACAAAAAACAATTGTTCATATTTATGGGATAAAATGTGATGATGTGATATTTCGATCGATGTATACATTGTATTAGAAAGATTCAGTCAAGCCAGTTAATACATCCATTTTCTCATCAACTTATTTTTTGTGGTGAGAAGGTTAAAAATCTATTATTTTAGCAATTTTGAAACGTGATACATTATTATTAACTGTGGTCACCACGCAGTGCAATAGATCACTAGAGCTTGTTACTCCAGCCTGAGACTTTATACCCTTTGATCAACATCTTTTTCCATCTCTATCCCTCTTCCCCAGCCTCTGGTAGCCACCTTTCTATTCTCTCTTCTCATTTTCATGGAATATCTTTTTCTATCCCTTCACTTTCAGTTTATTTGTGTCCATAGAGGTGAAGTGAGTTTTTCTAGGCTGCATATAGTTGGGTCTTAAATTTTTGGCCATTCAGCTACTCAGTGTTTTTTGATTGGAGAATTTAATCCATTTACATTCAAAGTAGTTATTGACATATGAGAGCTTATGATTGCCATTTTGTTAAATGTTTTTCTGGTTAATTTGTAGAGCTTTTGTTTTTCTCTTACTGTCTTCCTTTGTGGTTTGATGATTTTCTGTTGTGGTATGCCTTAAATTCTTTTTATCTTTTGTGTATTTACTAAAGGTTTTTGCTTTGTGGTTACCATGAAACTTACATAAAACATCTTATGCTAATAACAGGCTATTTTAAACTGATAATAACTTAACTTTGATCACTTGCACAAATTTTACGCTTTTACTTCCTCCTAATTTGTTTTTGGTCATAAATTTTGTATCTTTTATAATTTGTGTCCCTTAACAAATTACTGTAGCTATAGTTGTTTTTAATAGTTTTGTGTTTTAACCTTCATCCTAGAGATATAATTTGTTTTCAGACAATTACAGTATGTGTTCTGAGTTTGACTATATATTTACTTTTACCAATGAGTTATGTATTTTTTTATATGTTTTTATGTTGCTACTTAGCAACCCTCCCTGCTTTTTAAGTCTGAGAAAATGATTATCTTCTTTTCATTTTTTAAGAGTAGCATTTCCAAGGATAGTATTCTTGGTTGACAGGTTTATTTTCTTTTTCAATCTTTCAGATTTTTGAATATATCATCCCATTCCCTTCTGGCCTACAGGATTTCTGCTGAAAATCTTCAGAGAGTCTTATTAGAGTCCCCTTGTATGTAACTGCCACTTTTCTTTTGCAGCTTTCAGTATTCTCTCTTTGACTTTAATGTTTGACAATTCTATTGTTAAGTATCTTGGTGTGAGTCCCTTGAGACTCATCCTATTAGGTATATGTGGAGTTTACTGGATTTAGGTTTTTGTTTCTTTTCTCAGAAGTGGGACTTCTTTGCCATTATTTTTTTGAATATGTGTTCTGTCCCTTTCTCTTTGTCTTCATCTTCTGATACTCTGATAATGTATTTATTATTCCACTTGATGATCTCGCATAGTCCCTTAGGATGTCTTTACTTGTTTTCATTCTTTTTTCTCCTCATATTGTTTGCTTTTATTTAACCCATCATTATGTTCACTACTCCTTTTTTCTGTTTGATCTAGTCATTGTTAAAGCATTCTATGTAATTTTTGAGTTCAGTTATTCTTCAGCTTGATGATTTCTGTTTGTTTGCTTTTTTTTTCCCCACATTTTCTAACTCTCTGTTGAAGCTGTCAGTTTTTCCAAGCATTATTCCCTTTACCTTGGTGAACATCTTTACCATTGTCCTTTTGAATTTCCTGTCAGGTAAATCACATATCTCTATTCCATTGAGTCAGTTTCTGATGATTTATCTTGTTCTTTTATTTAGAATATGTTTTCTTTTGTTTTCCAGTTTTTTCATTTTTCTTCACTCTCTGTGTTGGTTTCTGCACATTAGATTTAAAAAATTACCTTCCCCAATCTTGTTATACTGCTCTGTGTGGGACATGCTCCTGCCCAGTTAGCCTGGCCAGATATTCCAGGTGCCTCTAAACTATTTGTGCTTGTCCAGCCTACTGTTTTTGTTCTTACTGGCCTCCAAGAAATTAAAGCATCAGGTGGGTGTAATGGCACACACTTGTAGTCTAGCTACTTAAAGGGCTGAGACAGGAGGATCACCTGAGCCTGCGAGGTTGAGGCTGCAGTGAGCCCCGATCATGCCACTGTTCTACAGCTTGGGTAACAGAAGGAGACCTTGTCTCAAAAGTGTCAAGTCATGCTATTGTCTTAAAAGAGGTGGGATAGAAGCCAGTCCCTTGAGATGCAGATGGAAACATTTGGGTATTAGATGTGTGTTCCAGTTCCTTCTTTCTTTGCAGAGAAGCTGAGAGCTGGAGTTTATCTTCACTCATTCTGCTCTGCATCAAGGAAAGGGTCTGAAACAGATGCCTGTACCGTTCATCAGACTATTCACTTTGAACTTGGGGAGACGACTGCTGAACGTTTACAAGTTTAAAAGTCACCTTTTTTGTTCTCAGTGATCTAGGAGACTCAGGAGTGTAATCTGTCAACTCCCATAGTGAAGAGATTTAAGAGCTAGTCCTTCAGGTGAAAGTTGTAAAAGTTGGGGCATGCAGAAACTACTTCCAGGGAGAGTCTCTAGATTTGAATTTATTTCTGGAGCAAGCCAGGGAAGAAGGTGTGGGGAGTTCCCACTCTCTTGTTTGAGCAAGCAGAAGTTTCACACCTTCCTAGCAAGGGGAGACTTCTGGTCTGGGGTTATCACTGAACCGAGCCAGAGAGGAAGGTGCAGGGAGTGCTCTTTCTCTTTCAGGCATGGAGACGTCTCCCAGCATTCTCCCAATGAGAGATTCCAAGACTTTATCGCTAGAGCAAGCCAGGGAAGATGGCACAGGGCATGCTGTCTTTTCATGCTTGCCAGCATAGTTCTTCAACCTCTTTCTATGGAGAGATAGTGGGGCTGGGATTATTGTCAGGCCTCCATGTGCAAGCCTGGACCCAGAAAGTGTGAAGTCCTGCCTGCCTTGGCTGATCGACCCCCACCCCCTGCCTGCGTTCACCATTATCCCTGATCGCTCAGCAAAGCTTCCCCTGGACGTTAAGCTGCTCTCCTCACCCTGCCATCTTAACTGTTATTATGATACTATGAATACTCCTCACCCCACCCTGCCATCTTAACTGTTCTTGCTCTGTGAATATCCCTCTGCCCACACTACCATCTTAACTACTCTTATGCCTTACCCCACCTGCCATTGTAACTGAACTTATGGTAATGTATACTCCTTGTCCCTACCCCCGCCACTGTAACTAATCTTACTTTATAACACC
Source organism: Plecturocebus donacophilus (assembly GCA_004027715.1). Taxonomy (NCBI): domain Eukaryota; kingdom Metazoa; phylum Chordata; class Mammalia; order Primates; family Pitheciidae; genus Plecturocebus; species Plecturocebus donacophilus. The sequence goes on from PVKP010003716.1 coordinate 41,965, forward strand.
ACTGCCCACCCCAAACCTATAAAACCAACTGCTATCCCACCACCCTTTGCTGACGCCCTTTTCAGCCTCAGCCCACCTGCAGCCAGGTGAATAAACAGCCATGTTGCTCACACAAAGCCTGTTTGGAAGATCTCTTTATTAAATGTATTTAATATTCGATACTATTGGATGCAAATAACAATTATCTCTGGAGCAAGCTGGGGAAAAAAAGTGCAGAAAGTGCTCACTCTCCTGTTCAAGCAAGAAGTCTCAGATCCTCGTTGCACTGGGAACATTCTGTCTGTAGTTATTGATGAAGCAAGCCAGGGAAGAAGCCTCTGGGAATGCTCACTCTCCCTTGCAGGCATGGAGAGGTCCACCAGCCTCTCTTTAATAGAGCTTGTAGAGATTTACAGTTTATTTTTTTGAAGACAGACAATAGATTCTCAAACAAATCCATGGTTCTATGAAAAAATTAAAAGAGTTTAGCTTGACACACAATGACCAGGTTTAACCAAACTCAGGCCTGGCTGCTTGCTGCCAGCTTGGAAGCCAAAAATGAGAAGAAAGATGGGGTGGAAGGAAAGCATTTTTATTCAAATGCTAGCCATTGAGAAGAATGGCTGGACTTAGGTCTCAAAGAACCATCTCAGGTTTCTAGGCTGAGTGAAGGGGTGGGAAGGGAAACTTGGTATAGGAAGCCTATGGGAGTAGGGCAGGATGGAGGTCAGCATATCTTGCTCCAATGTCTATCTTGAGATGTCCACCTGGAATATGGGCTGGTACCATTTTGACAATGGTCGGGCTGTAGATTAACCACCTTGAGGCAATTTCTAGGTGGGGAGACTTCCGAAACTGGGTCTCTATGCCTGGTTTATTTCAAGATTAGCCCCTGGAGCTTCTAAGCAAGTACATCATTAGACAAGCACATATGGTGCAGGGAGTGTCTGGAATAGAAAGAGGAAGAAAGGGTTTTCTTAAGATTAACAATAGAGAAAATAAAACTTCAAAATGTGGTTAAGATACTGCACTACATAGAGTGTGAAGAGGGTATGCTACTTTTGTCACTTTATAGTTCCAGCTATAGCAGTGGAGGCTTAGTGGGGGATGGTAGATGAGCTGTCTTAGATTCATTTGCAAACCAATGGTCCAGGCTCAGCATAGATTTCGAATCATACCCAGCAGAGAATGTGACAGGTCTGGATAGAGCTGTAGGGTTTATTTATTTATTTTTTCTGATTTTTAAATTTTTTTTGAGATGGAGTCTCACTCTGTCACCCAGCATGGAGTGCAGTGGTGCAATCTTGTCTCACTGAAACCTCTACCTCCCGGGTTCAGGTGATTCTCTTGCCTCAGCCTCCTGAGTAGCAGGGACTACAGACACTCGCCACTACGCCCAGCTAATTTTTGTATTTTTAGTAGAGATGGGGTTTTATCATATTGGCCAGGCTGGTCTCAAACTCCTGACCTTGTGGTCCACCCGCCTTGGCCTCCCAAAGTGCTGGGATTACAGGCGTGAGCCACTGTGTCCCACTGGGGTTATTTTTTAATTAAAAAAAAATTTTTTTTGAGACAGGGTTTTGCTCTGGAGTGCAGTGGTGCAGTCATGGTTCACTGCAGCCTTGACTTCCTGGACTCAAGTGATCCTCCTCTATCAGCCTCCCAAGTAGCTAGAACTACACGCATGCAGCACCACGCTTGGTTAATTTTTCACTTTTTTTTGTAGAGATGAGATCTTGCTATGTTGCCAAGGCTAGTCTCAAACTCCTGGCCTCAAGCAAACCTCCTACCTTGGTCTCCCAAAGTGCTGGGATAACAGGTATGAGCCACTGAGCTCAGCCAGTTTTATGCCTTAAGAAGCTTCATGTGTTAGTGTCTTGGTTCAAGTGGTGAGGGATAATGGTTAGCAACTTGTCATGACTTGATTGGGAATGCAATAATATGGTAACTTCATAGAAATCAATGTAATCAAGAACAGTTTCCTCAAAAATACCTGGCTGGAGTAGCAACTGGATGCTTCTCCCATGCTGATTCTGGTGTAGGAGAGTTTAAATCTTTCTCCTGAAGTTTCAACAATTTGAGCCTATGAAACAAATTGATAATACATGAAAGAAAAAAGGCATACAAATTTATTGACATACATGTGGGCAAGAGAATCATACACAAAATATGAGGTTCAAAGGCGGGGGTTGATGGTTGAAGTTTTTATTCCATCCTGAGGTTACAGAAAAAAAATAGGGGCTTGGAGCATGCCAAGACAGGTTACAAGAGGGAGAGAAGGGAAAAAGGCTAGCATAACACCACTAGCCCGGCTAGTGAGGGTGATCTTGTTATGCAGATGAACCTCATAGGTAGCAACCCTTAAAGAATAGATAGATAGTAGCCTGTAATAACAGTTTCTTCGTCAGACTTTCAAAGGTGTCAGACTCTGAGTCAGTCTGTCTCTCTCTCTCTCTCTCATTATCTCTCTCTCTCCCCCTGACCCCATCAGTTAATCTTTCCTAGATCTGGACAAGGGGTTGCCTCAGAAAAGGTCTGTTTGCATCTCCTAGTTACTTCACTTTATTTCCTCCACAGATGCAGATCTCCCTTTCCCCCCAGAAGGAGGAAATTGCAGGGCTATTCTTGTGCTTGCAGCCTCTCTGAATAGCCATATCAAATTATGCCAAAGAAATATATTTGGCTGGGCTCAATGGCTTATGCCCGTAATCCCAGCACTTTGGGAGGCTGAGGCAGGTGGATCACTTAAGGTCAGGAGTTTGAGACCAGCCTGGTCAACATAGTGAAACCCCATATCTACTAAAAATACAAAATTAGGATGGTATGGTGGCAAGCGCCTGTAATCCCAGCTTCTCGGGAGGCTGAGGCAAGAGAATCGCTTGAACCCAGGAGGTGGAGGTTGCAGTGAGTCAAGAGCCCATCATTGCACTCCAGCCTGGCAGACTGCCCGTGAGACTCTGTTTTTTTTTTTTTTAAAAAGTATATTTGGGGTAAAATATATTTTGTTTCCCCCACTGGTCAATTAGTAGAAGCTGTTTGGCATACTATCTTGAGAAGAATTCCTCAGTGAGAATTCCAATTTCAGAAGGAGTTAGAAGCAAGCTAAAGCAAAGAAGCAAAGTGAGTGATTATTCTTGACACCCTAGGAATAAAAAAACAGTATGGTCTGAGGCAAATCATGCTTGTGTTTTCTGAGGACACAAGGACTTCACCTAACTTCTTTTTTGACCTGATCTAAGCCATCAGCCAACAAGAAAGGTGATAAAATGGTGATGTCTTCTATAAGCCCAGTAATAAGTATGCTTGTGCCCATCTGTGATGGTGCTTAGTCCTATCCAGGCCCAAATCTGCAATGGGGCATAACTTTTCAGTAACTGCCCAAGGCTTAGGAAATTGACTGTGTTTTGATGTCCAGAACACAACCTGAGCCTGTAGTGGGTGGTACGGCCTTACTGGCTTACAGATGCAGTGTAGTTTAAAAAGACTGCTGGACTACTTGATATCATAATCCCCAGAGTCTAGGTTAGTTGGAATACTCACAAACTGTATGAACTTGAGAAGGTCAGTTTCTTTCCTAAGCATCAGTTTCTCCATTTATTAAAAAAAAAAAATCAGCCCAATAATTCCTGTTCTTCCTACTTCACAGGGATTTTATGACACTCAAATGAACTCATGCTTAGAAGAGCATTTCACTTGGTTCTAGACAAGAACAACCTATCATCATTAGTTTGTTGGTGACAGGGAAATCTGCTACTTCCTTTCCCTATCTTCTTTTTTCTTTTCTTTCTTTCTTTTTTTTTTTTTTTTTAACAGAGGTAGTCATTTATGCACCAGAAAGAACAGTTACATTTCTAGGCTGTGTGCTCCTCTTAGTGAAATGATTTAGAGCCATGTGTAAATAGCACATAATTTATCATGACTCGGGTCCAAACCGGGGAATGTGTCTGTATATACACACACATGCAATCACCTCTCAACATCTAACAGTGAAAAATATTGCAGCCTTGTAAAAACCAAAGCCACTTTCTTCCTAACTCCTGACAGCTAAAATGTCCTTAAAATACATGGGAAGGAAAGTTCACTCTACATGCCAGTGCTATGGAGTTTTTATAAATCAGGCAAATTTTGAGTCTTGCAGGTAACGTCAGACCTGACGTTTACACTCCTGGTATTTCAAGCCTAATTACTTGCTGCTAAATCGCCCAGGTGGCTCTCTAGGCACAAGGATGCGGAACGGCTATTTATTTATTCTAAAGAAACAAACAAACAAAAAATTGACCATTGGGCCAAGTTAATCAAAAAGTTTTTAATAGAGTCATTGAAGGACCAAGGCAAATGCTTGGAGCCATAAGCAGGTGGCGCAAATCATTTTTAGTCTTGTTAGAGAATGCGCAGCGGGCTGCTGCAGGGAGATGATTTCCTGCCTAATTAATCTGCATGTTGCCACCCTGGAATTTATTCGTTTTGGGGCATGAATCCCATCTGTAAGGCCTGTTGTTGGAATTGGTGAAAAAAGACTTTCTTTTTTCCTTATTTACTAGAGGAGAAAAGGAGAGAGGGAGAGAGAGCAGAGAGAGCCCATGTAGTTATATTTCAGCTTGAAGAGAATCAAATACTCCTCTGAGTCTTCAGTATTTGAAAGCAGCCAAAGGGCTGATGCAGGGTGGCCTGTTCTTTTTGTATTTATGAAGGAATTTATATGTATGCGTGTGAATACATATCACATTTCCTTCATAAATGTATATATCACAAAACCACATGTATATTACGTTATATATAAAAATATAGATACATATACAACTATATATATTACATTATATATATATATATCTTTTTTATTTTTAGTGGCAACATCTTAATTGGACAGAGCTACCAGTCACTTAGGGTGATGTGAGATGTTTTGAGGCACCGATTGATTAGCCAATCAGGCATGCTGCACTAGTCTAAATAGTGTCTTTGTGAAACTTAAAAAAGGCACCCGTTGCTCAAGACATTTTACTTCTGTTTGTTGGGAAATTGTCTTACTATATTGAATATGTTAGAGTAAGACACTTTACTGCCACTTGCTAGAAAGCTGTCATCATACAAACTTCAACCTACAGTGTCTTCAATGCGAAGACCACCCCTTTAGATGCATTGCTCTTGTGTACCGCATGGCCTAAACAACTGTACATGTCGGCACCACCATCGATGCAGCATTTAGCAAGCTGCTGGGGAAGACTGGCTGGTCATATGGTCCCTGCCCTCAGGCAGCTCAGTCTAGCTATGAAGACAGATATTAGTCAAAATAATCATCCAGATACATGTACGATGACAAAATGGGGAAGTGCATTGAAGCAAAATTTTGGGGTGATACGGGACTTCTTAAATGTGATGATAAATGTGTATCTAGGGTTTAAAATAGTTCTTGGCAACACAGTGAGTGCTCAACTGACAGTCACAAGGATGAAGCTTTCACAAATTACAACCATCCACAAAACGGAAGTGTGTGGAAATAGAGCTTTCTTTGTAGAACTGATTTTAGTATCTGATTCAGAGACCTACCAATGTCAAACAGTGATGTTTGGGTAATTCAGTTCAATCTAGTGACCTCCAGTCAAATTCAATCCCCACGTCCTTCCAGGCTGTCTGTGGTCAGTTTAAGTCTTCAGAGAGAGAGACAGCTGCTTCCCTGACTCTGTGCGATTGGGTCACGGGCCACCTGTGGATGCTCCTTTCCTTACCCCTCCAGGCAGCCTATTCAAACTGGGATGTCAATGTCCCTGCTTATGTGGGCCTCTTTCTGAATGCTGAAAGCCCCATTGGTCCCCTCGAAGCCACTTTTAAGGTAGGGCCCATTACGACCAAGGGCAGCCAGCTGCTGTTTCTCCGGCTTGTGCTGTGCCTATGTGTGGGGTGGGTCTTCTGTGTGTCCCCTCCCAAGCTGCAGCCAGAGGCCAGGTGGCACATCAGGGCATCTTTTCTGATGCTCAGAAGGTCCGCTGCTTGGCTTAATTGTCTACAGTCACCATCTTGAAATTCACCATCATTTTATCTTTGAACTTGTCTTTTGTGAAATAGTGCATGCACCTGAGCAGAGGAGAGGTGTGCAAAATGCATGTCGCCATTTCTTCCTGTCCCATTTGTACATAGCATTTGAGTTAATTCCTTGTACTGACCAACCACTTAAGTGAAAATGGTGACATAGAAAGAAAAGGAAAGAGAGAGCAATCCATAGTTTCTTTTGTCTTCAGTCTTTCCTTAACTCATCAGTAAGCCAAAGGTAGAGAATGTCAGTAGAATGTGCATATGTCACCAAGGGAAATAAAGACAGCATCGCCCCTGTTCTGGAAAGGACAGAATATGTATGCACATTCAAGCTATGAAATACAAATTGTGTAATGTCAGGGCTTCTGCATATGAGTTAAATGCTTTTAAATTTGCATTTAAAGCTGGCATTGCACGATATGAAGTAGAATGGTAAAATTCGGGCTAATAATTTTACATTCTAATTTTTCTTTACTCAGAACAACATTAAATAGCAAATAAAAAACCCTGTGACAAGTTGAGAGAGAGAAAGACTGCAGAAGAAAGTGAAAAACTTTTAATTTTAGCACTTTGCCCTGCTTTTTGAACAAGAAGCCTTACATTTCATTGCACTATGTCCTGCAAATGACGTAGCTGGCCTTGCTGAAGCTCCATACACTGCGTAGAGCTCCTTCCCTGCTTTTCTCACCCCTGGCAAAAAGCAAGGAGGTGGGGAGGGAGAGCAAAAGGCACACAGCTTTGTGCACTTAATTTTCTTTTTCCCTAAAACTCCAACCCTTTTTGTTTTCCCAGCACGTGTTTCTAGCTCCTCCAAGGGTAGAGCATTGACAGCCAGGTTTTGTTTTCTTTCTACACTTCTGGGAAAATGGCTCTGTCCTCTAGCTGGGAGCTGTGTCTTCTGAACGTAGTAAGAGTCTGGCCTTAGCTTCTGGGCTGGCCTGTCTCCACAGCTATTCATCAGAGTTCACACTTAGTTGGGACTTTTGGGATTGAGGGAGAAGCCAGAGCCAGCAAGAACACAGAGTGGGGACAGGCAGGGGGACAGGGCACAGTGCTTCCACATCACTCCTGATGTGGACAGTAGAAACTTCCTGAGCACCTGCTGCGTAGGGCATGGCTCTGTTGGGGCTCAGAAAACAGAACCCAAAAAGGAAGGCCTCAGCAGCAGCCCCAGAAGCAAAAGTTTCTCTCTGACCTTCTCCTTCCTCCTCTGAGTCCCGTTCTCTACCAAGGCCAGCCATTGAGACTAGAATCCCTCTTCCCCAAGGCAGGTTACAGAAACCGGAACCCCTTTTCCCCAAAGCCAGCCATAAAATCTAAATATATTATCTGTGAAAACTGATCATAAAGAACGTATCTGACCTACCTGGTTTGACTGTAAGTCGCAAGACCCCCATTCCAGAGAGGCCCCACACCCAGAAGGAAGCGATGCTTTAGAGAGGCCAAGAAGAATCTAGACAGACAGGCCTTGCTGGATTTTCTGACTCAGTCTATCAACATTAGATCATCCCCCCTTTTGTCAAATCAGACTTCTACCTGGCTGTCCACACTTCGTTAAGCTTAAACATAAAAACAGATAGATGCCCCGTGTCTTTGAGTCTTCCTTCTGAAGACTCCGTGGATACACGTTGAATGAATTAGGATGCTTTCTCTCCTCTTACTCGGCCGGCCTCATGTCAGTGATTTTTCAGTGAACCGCAGTTCCCTCGTCGGTGGGCTGCCCTGTGGGGCAGGCAGGGAAGCACAGCGGAATCCAGGAAGGAAGAGGCAAGGCCCTCTGTGGAAGTAGCATCACTCAGCGGCAGATACAGGAAGCCCCACAGCCAGGATTTTCGGTCCTCTGCTCCACAGCGCACAGGCTTCAGAATCCTTCCTGAGGATTCTCCATTACCACCACACTTTTTAATTTTAGGATATCAGCATGTTTTATTCATTAAAAAGATAAAATATCTTTGTGCCAAGAAGGCCCCAGAGGAGAGCAGTGCTCAGAGTGGCTAATGGATTTCTTTATAATACAATTTAATGCAACAAGGCAACTCATGTATTTATGGTTGGGAGAGTTTCCTCCTCGGATGGGGGATGAGGGGCTGACAGCCTTAGACTGGGGATACTGCAGAATCCACACCCAGTCCCTGGCCTCACAGAGGCGCTGCTTTTTGCCTGAGCTACAGCACTGAGACTGAGCCACTACCCTGAGTGACCCATCCCCAAGAGACCCAGAGGCAGCAAGGCTGGGCCACTCTCTAGCTGTCACCTCTCAGGTCCAGAAGGGGAGACCCTGCAGGTCACCAAACAAGGGTTGAATTGTCCTCCGTGAAAAAGTCAACCTCTTGAGCATGAAAAAGCCCCAGCACTGGTATTAGAAACCAACTGAAGCAGAGATGGGTAAGCCTTCTGTGGGGTGGGAATTCTTTTTGTTTTCTAGAATCTGAGATTCCCGAGAAGATCGTGGAGGGGAAGCTCCTCTTCTGAGAATCGGGTGGTGACATAGTAGCCTGTGAAGCCGAGGACCTTCTCCCTGGGAGCTTTGACTAATCAAGAACAGCCAGGGCAACAGCCACATCTGTACCAGCAGAAACCTTTCTGATGCCCCTGGCTTAAAAGAAAGAGAAACTATGGGATTACAGCTATCCCATAAAAAAAAGCAAAACTCATCTTTTTCACCCTCATCTGTGGGGCAGAAAATAGACACTGAGGACTGAAAGCCCTTCCACCATAGGTCGGCCAGGATGGCATCTGGTGTCTCAAGGGCCAGAGGCAGGTGAGGGTGGTGGAGGCTGAGAGAGGCTTTTGGGGAGGAGGGCTCCACTGTTGGCAGCTGCTTCCCCTCCTCGGATTTTCCCCCTCTTCTCTCTGTGTTGATCTACTGGTACTTCTGTTTCTGTTTCTCCTCCTAGCCTGGCTTTTCTGCCCTTGGAGAGGCACTCAAAGAAGGCTCAGAGTAGGTGAGCAGAAGGCAAGAAATAGGAAAGGAAGCCAGGCAGTGAGGTCATCAGGAGGTCACATTGTGGAGCCAGAGGTCAGAGCACTTTGAGGTCAGTGTTTCTGGTATGGGAGATCCTACCTCTGCTAGAGCATAAAGACACAAAATACATTTTCCGAAATCATTCTTTCCTCTGAAGCTTTCTGGTTTGGTTGAAAACAAACAAATAAACAAGCTCCTAGAAGAGAAAATAATTTCACCTTCCTTAGTTTTTTGTTTTTGCTTACACTTTAGAAAATAATTTCAACTTTTATTTTAGATTCAGGGGTACATGGGCAGGTTTGTTACAACGGTATATTGCATGATACTGAGGTTTGGGATATGATCGATCCCATCACTCAAGTAGTAAATATAGTACCCAGTAGTTTGTTTTCTAACCCTTGCTCCTCTCCCTCCCTCCATCTCTAGTTGTCTCCAGTATCTATTATTGCCATCTTTTTGTTCATGAGTACCCAATGTTTAGCTCCTACTTGTAAGTGAGAACATGCAGTATCTGGCTTTCTGTTCCTGTGTTAGGTTGGCAGCCTTCAGCTGCTCCCATTGGGTTTCTTAGGTTTTCTTCTAGGATTCGTATAGGATGTGATTTTGTTCTTTTTATGGCTGCATAGCATTCCATGGCGTATATGTACCAATTCTTTATCCAATTCACCATTGATGGGCACCTAGGTTAATTCCATGCCTTTGTTATTATGAAAAGTGCTGCAATGAACATACAAGTGCATGTGTTTTTTTGGAAGAAAGATTTATTTTCTTTTGGATATATACCTAGTAATGAGATTTCTGGGTCAAATGGTAGTTCTGTTTTATGTTTTTTGAAAATCTTCAAACTGTTTTCCACAGTGGCTGAACCAATTTGCTTTCCCACCAGCAGTGTATGTAGTCCCTTTCTCTGCAGCCTCACCAGCATCTGTTGTTTTTTTGACTTTTTAATAACAGCCATTCTGACTGGTGTGAAATGATATGTCATTGTGGTTTTGATGTGCACTTCTCTGATTGTTAGTGATACTGAATATTTTTTTCTTATGTTTGTTGACTGCTTGTATGTCTTCTTTTGAGAAGTGTCTATTCATGTCTTTTGCCCATTTTTTAATGGGGTTTTTGTTTTTCGTTTGTTCAATTGTTTAAGTTTCTTATAGATTCTGAATATTAGATCTTTGTTGGATGCATAGTTTGCAAATATTTTCTCGCATCCTGTGGGTTGTCTGTTTACTCTGTTGATAGTTTGTTGTTTTTGGTTTTTGTTTGTTTTGCTGTGCAGAAGATCTTTAATTAGGTCACACTTGTTAATTTTTGTTTTTGTAGCAATTGCTTTTGAGGGCTTAGTCTAAATTATTTCCCAAGGCCAATTTCCATAATGGGGTTTCCCAGGTTTTCTTCTAGGATTCTTATAGTTTGAGGTCTCACATTTGAATCTTTGGTCCATCCTGAGTTAATTTCTGTATATAGTGAAAGGTAAAGGTCCAGTTTCGTTCTTTTGCATATGGCTAGCCAGCTATCCTAACACCATTTATTGAGTAGCGAGTCCTTCTCACATTGCTTATTTCTGTCAACGTTGTCAAAGATCAGATGGTGATAGGTGTACAGCTTTATTTCTGGGTTCTCTATTCTGTTTCACTGGTTTTTGTAGTAGGATGATGCTGTTTTGGTTACCATAGCCTTATAATATAGTTGGAAGTTGGATAATGTAAAGCCTCCAGCTTTTTTCTTTTAGCTTAGGATTGCTTTGGCTATTCAGGCTTTTTTTGGGTTCCATATGAAGGTGTAGTTTTTCTAGTTCTGTGAAAAATGATGTTGGTAGTTTGATAGGAATAACATTGAATCTGTATGTTGCTTTGGGCAGTATGGCCATTTTAACAATATGGATTCTTTCAACCCACAAGCATGGAGCATTTTTCCATTTGTTTTTGTTATCTCTGATTTCTTGCAACAGTGTTTTGTAGTTCTTCTCATAGAGATCGTTAATCTCCTTGGTTAGATATATTCCTGGGTATTTTTTTTATGTGTATGGCTATTGTAAATGGGATTACACTCTTGATTTGGCTCTCAGCTTGAACATTATTGGTGTATATAAATGATACTGATCTTTTCACATTAATTTTGTATCCTAAAACTTTACTGAATTTGTTCATCAGTTCCAAGAGGCTTCTGACAGAATCTTTAGAAATTTCTAGGTATAGACTCATATCATCAAACTTTTTTCTTTCTCTTGAGTGCTTGCTCAGAGTCCTTGCTCTGGCTAGGACTTCCCGTTTTTGCTTTACCCATTGCACAGTTTTCTGCTTTTTATTCTCTACCTTATCTTCTTTTTTAAGTGTAGGTAGTCATTGGGTCTGGAAAAGTAGACTTGGGAACTAAGGCAGTGGCTAAGTTGCATAAAGAAAAGACACAGATATCTAATGAAGTAAATCTACAAAGACAATAGAAAACTGAGGATAATAATACTGGTTGCTATTGATTCAGAATCCAATATATTCAAGGAGGTTTCTATATATCACTTCATTTAGTCCTCTCAATAATTGAGACCCCATTAGGGATCAAGAAGAAATCAAGTGTCTAAATAGAGAGAGAGAAAAAAGAAGAGAAACCAAAGAGAAATAAGAGAAATCAATATGTGTGATATCAGGTGGTGAATGGCTAGAACATGTGCCACTTCTCTCTTTTTCAGGCCGGTGACAGGCATATTAATCAATCACAGTGTCTTGGATGTAACTTGAATTTTTCTCTCCATATAACACTCCAACCAACCATTAGTAACTGGTAGAAGCAAGTACTCAATTTTAAATGTATTGGCAATGCTTAGTGTTATAAGAAAACCAGACAGAGTTCTAAAAGGGGAAGGGTTGGGAGATGCCAGCTGCTTCAGAGGGGCCATGCTGAAAAGCACTGATTGTCCAGGAGCACCCTGGTGGTACCTGCAATGAGGGTGGTTTCTGTTGAGGGGTGGTGGTGGGATCCATGCTGCAAGAGGTTAAGAAGGTGATGGAAGGAGAGGTAGAGGCTGTGGGTGCAGGTCACCTGTTCCTTGAATTTGCAAGCACCAAGTTCAAAAGTTGTTCTGACAGATAGTAGGATCCAGCAACACAGAGGAACTGGGTATTCATAACAGAGGCCATAAGGAGAGAGAAACTGAGAAGCCTAGAGGTCACAAATGTGAAAATGCTTCAAAGACTAGGAGTACTTTGCAAACATGCAGAAAAGAACATAAAATAGTAAAATATTTGACTCTCACATTTTCCTAATTAAAAAGAATAGGAGGATAAACAATTTTCTCCAAATGTTATACACATCAGGTACTTAGCCTCCATTGAACTGATAGGATCAATGGCATTAAGCAGTTAGAATGTGGGTTGGGATACGTGTTCCAAAGGCCTGTTTCTCATTGTCTCACTTGTCATTTTTATATTTTAAGAACTGATCTAGCTGTGAGTAATTGGAAAGCGTAGGCTGTCTTATAACCACAGTTACATCACTGTGCCTCTCAACTTGACCATGAAGTCCACACAGGCCCCGCTCCGCCTTGGCTCCTGCAGAGCTCAGCTTCGATGGGCTCCCAAATTGCTGCAACCACCTCCTCCTTGTCCTGCTGGTAAATGACACCCACCCACCCACCCAAGGCATTTGTTCACAAACACTATCACTACAAAATATTTCTACTAAATGCTCACAAAACGAACAAGATCCATCTGCTATTACTTTCAGAAAATCGTGCCACAAAACAGGCCTCCCACATCACTCTTTATGGCTGTGTTACACCTTGTAGTTAACATGAGCCTCATGGACTCATGGACAGCCATGGACAGGAGGGGAGAAATTGTTTTAAGGTCCAAACAACGTGGATGATGTTTTCCTTGAGACATCCTCCAAGAGTTACCGTGACATTTTTCCTACCCAGGCTCTGTGTTGAATAACAAACACTACAATTTATTGAGCAGCTAATTCGTGCCAAGTACTTTGCAAAAGTTGTTTTTCATCCTTTTAAGTTTAGCATGGGAGGATTCTGTGGTAGATACAGAGTGATGTCACTCAGGTTTTGTTTACCAGCAGTAGGGGTGCAGCCAGCAAATGACCTCAGGCTGTCAACTCCTTTAGGGTCTTCCTCAGCTGCAGAGAACTGCCTTGGTAGAGGTTATGTCTTTCTCAGGGCAGCCTGCATCCATGCAAATGCCCAGCCATGCTAGCCCAAAGTGGAACATTCATTCCATCAGGCAATTCCCATACTCCAAAGAGGTCAAGGCTTTGTTTGGTCTTCATCAAAGTTCAGCTTCTTCCTCTGCCCAGTCTTCCTCTGCCCACCTTTTTTTCACAGGTGCTGATCCCTAGTAAACATCTTGTACTGCAAACTCAGTGTTTGCTTTGAATTCTGTTTCCCAGTCTATGAAAAGGAGATAGCACCTCCTATGGTTATTAAAAAGATAAAGCAAGATCATGCAGAGCAGAGTGCTTTCTGCCATGTCTGGCATATAGAACATGGTCAGTAAATATTTGGCCATGTCCAAAGTCACACAGCTAGAAACTGCTGGATCCAGGACTCCAATCCATCTGCCTAACCCTACCCCTTCGTCCCAAAGTTGGTTTAGAACTCTCTCGTGATACTTCTCTTATAATGCTTTATTTCATGGTTATTTGCCCGTTATTATATCCCTGCCATCTAGCTGCTAAGTTCTTAGAACAGAGATTATGCTGCATCCATCCGCGACCCCAAGGCCTAGCAGAAGCCTTATACATGGGGTGGTGCTCTATTGTTGTTTACTGATGGAATGGCTGTATGCCTGTCTAAACTGCCAACTCTTTTATACTTCCTGTGGGGCTTGGAAAATGAATTAGATTATTTAGGATGCCCAGGTTTTACTTGGCATTTCTAGGTTTCCCAGTCTTCTCTCTACCTATTTTATGGGAATCTCTAAACTAATGAACCTAAACACCAATCTGAACAGGACAAGGAAGTGACTGTGTTGGACCAGGTTGCAGGGTTTTGAGTGAGAGGCTAGAGCTGGAATCTCATCAGGGAGCTGCCCTGTGCACAGCCCAGACTCTTCTAGGGCTTTTGGCCAGGCAGGGGGCACTGAGCTGGTCCTGCCATTGCTCTCAGCGTGGGCCCCTACTCTGGGGTGAGGGGTAGGCAGAGAAGCCTCCCTACCCTGGCAGCTTCTGTCTATCAAAAGAGGCTTCCTGGTGGGTTTTCTCACTCACTTTCGTGAGCCAAGTACTTGGATGTAAGACTAAAAGGATTTGTCCAAATTCTGAAAACTTGGATTGTAATAGTTTCTACAGAACACTCTGGCAGAATAATCCGAAAAAGTCTTTCTTAGTAGAAAGTAACACCAGCGCATCATGAAACAAGTCTGCTCGGGTGAGCCAATCTCCTTTCTGATCTCCCCAGGATCCTTCCTTGCCACAAGAAGAGCTGGGAATTCACTGCAAGGCAGGCCTAGTCCAAATTTGGACTATATAAAACTGTTTTTCCTTTGTGTACCTCCTCCACTCCTTTCCACTATGAGGCAGATTTTAAACAGGAGAATTCTTTGATGTTTAATTACCCTCCAGCAGAATTAAACCTTTAAAGAGGAACCCAGAGAGGGCAATGATTAACCTAAAGGTTTTAATGATGGAATTTTAGACCCTATGACACTGTCCCATCTCTCAGCAACTGCCTACACTGTGTGTTAAAGTCAGGTCTTGCTCACAGTGTCTCTGCCATGCTATCTGCCAAGGGCTGTGGCAGTGTGAGATACTGTATGTTTAAATAAAGGTATTATTGTAATCTAGATTCTATTGGGCCAAAACATCACATGATTTGATTATAGAGGACACAGAGCTGGAGAAATTAAGGCATACACTAAGAAGAAATGGAGAAAACTATTTTTTTCAGATGAGAATTGAAGTAAGATGGAACTAATGAGGCAGAAAGGAGTTTGGACTGGCAAGAACTCTCAGGCTAGTTAGAATACCTCCTCAGGGAGGTGGGAGGTAAGATAGAGACGCTGGATAGGTCTGATCCCAATGCTTCTTTTTAGTTTTATTTTTTAAAGCATCTTCCCCCCAATTATAAGGAGTACATGCCTATTGTAGAAATTTCATAGAACAGACAATTACAGAGATGAAAGTTAAAAGCCATACCTGAAGACTCTACTACCTAGACTCAGCCATTCTTGACATTTTGGAATGTTCTCGAATGGCCTTTAAAAATTATTCACATATATATTAATATTTTTTTCCAGAAACATTTTGGTTTAATAGACTGTCCATGTTAGTATGTAAATAATAGTAAATTTCATATCTACTATCTTTTGATTTCCAGGCCTGCTCTAACAATGTGACGTGATGTGTCCTTCTAGACATGGACAATGTTAATGATGACACGTGAGTCTGCATTTGTATGGTGACTGTATTTAGCATAGTTGCTAAAATCTTTCCTAATTCTAATAGTCCATATGGAAATTTTCAAGGATTTTCTACATCAAGAAATCATATTACTTGTGCATAATGACAATGCTATCCCTTCCTTTTTAGTCCATTTACCTCCAATTTCCTTTTTCTTGATTTACTCTGTTGGATAAGATCTCCTGTAGAACAATGTTGAATAGAACCTGGGACAAAGGACAGGGTATCCTGTAATGCTTCTAATATTTTAAAGGTGTAAAATTGAAGACTTGTTCATAATAAAAACTGTTCACCAAGTATAAATGAAAAATATTTTTCAAAACTTGATGGCAAGCATCCACCAAAAACCTAATGAGAATATTCTACTTTTGACACATATTGCCCCTGTCTAGGAGGATAAATGCATGTTAATAATTGAATATGCATGTGAATGCATATTAGTTAGGAAGCCTAGAAATCAAAAGGTAATGAATATGATATTGATATTACGCACATATTAAAATGAGCAACCTTCTAAATCAAAGCCTTTCTGGAAAAAAATGTAACATATTTATGTAATTTCTGTAAAGTCATTAGGGAACATTCTAACGTGTTAAAAATGGCTGACTCAAGATACTGGAATTTATATTTATAAAAGACAAACAAGTTTTAAGGCAAAAATAATTTATAGGGATAAAGATAAAGCATGAAATAATAATAAAAAAAATTCGCTAGGAAGATAAGGCATATTAAAAATAGTTTCATAATATCTGTTTCTGGTGGATGAATTTAATATAATTATAATTATTTTGAATATTTATATTTTTAGAAGTATGTATTCAATTTTTATTCTTTTAGTGATTACCCTTGAATTTTTTAGCCTACATACTTGATTTAAGAAATCTAACATTAAATCAACACATCCACCCTCTGTGAAACAACACCAGGGCCTTAGAATGTTTTAATGCTGGTGACTCTCACTTATGATCTATGTCATTATCTAAAATTTTGGTTCTGTTTTGTTTTTAAATGCCCTAAAATTAGTCATTTTATTATGCTTAGAATTTTAGTTTTGTTTTTCCTCCTTTTCTACAGTTGATACTTATTTGGACTTCCCCTGGTGTTTACCAATTTATTTGCTCCACAGTGTTTTATGTGTTCCACTTCTGTTTTCTAGGTTCAATTTTTTTCTAAATAAATAACTCTTCAGCAGTTCTTTTGGCAATGACTTGTGAGTGATAAACTCTCTTTGCTTTATGTTGCTCTCACTCTTGAAAGGTGGTTTCTCTAGCTATACAATTCCTTGTTGACAATTATATTCCTGCATACCTTGAGGATAGCATTCCACTGTATCTGGGCTCTGTTTTTTCTGATGAGACATCAGTCCATTTATTGTTGTTTTGTTTTTGTTTTTAGATATCTGCTTTCCCTATCGTCCAAATTCTTAAAATTTCTGTATCATTTTTCATCTCTTTGTTTTTCGGTGCTGTAGACATGATTCTTAATGGCAATGTCTTTAATTTTATAAATATGCATAATTTACTCAATTGTCTCCTTAACTGAACATGTATATTTGTTTGCTTTTAAAAATTAACTATTAATGCTGGGATTGACATTGAGTATATATATATTTTTCCATACATTGTATACTAAGCTACATGCAATACAAACTAAGGACTTAAGAGGAAGGGAAGTTTTTAATAGGAAAATAATAAAACAAAGTACAGGGTAAGCACAGAAAACTTAATTCTACTTTTTCCTTAAGGTAAGGCACCTAAGGTGCCTAAGGGGAGATGAAAATATGGTTTAAATATGTTTTACATTGTCCATAAAATAAAATTGAATGAATTACTCAAGAAAAGCAAACTTTTTTCCTAATACTGTTATGGACAAAGAAGAGACCCATGGGCATGATACTGACATGCAATTCAGTCATGGTGATTCTAAGAGAGGTTGAAACAATATATTTCATATATACAGCTTCCTGACTCTGGCTTCCTCTATGGCTGATGTTCGAAATATCTTCTATAGGGTCTTAATCTGCAGACTTTGAAACTTCTGGAATTCTCTGCCAAGTTTGTATGTTGCATTTTGGGGTACAGGGATTTGAGGCTGTTGCTGTTCTTCCTGTCTGATTTTGTGTAGGGATCCACTCCAGATCCAGCTCCGAAAACAGCTCTTGATGGCATATCCCTGGTAACTGCTAGAGGCCCATTAGTGGGCATGAGACACGAGTTGGCTCAACTATCATACAGTGAAGTTTATGTTCTGTCTCTTTCTAGATCTGCACAGGAAGCACACAGCTCTGGTTACCACTGGAAGCTGTCTTGCCCCCACGAGCCAGCCTTAAGATGCCGCCGATGCTGGGGTTGCAGAATGGAGTAACACAGAGAAGTAAGTTGTTGATGACACCATTCACTGCTGATTGTAGCATGTCTGGAATCTGCTCTACATCTAGATTTCAGTTATTTCCAGATATTTTAATGGAACTTAAGCCAATGTGAATCATGTTTTTGTGACTTGCATTGGAAATCATTGTCACTGATACAGAGATGCATAACTTGACTTTGAAGAATCTTGTGACTAAAAGGATGTAAGAGTCAGTTAGCTATAAAAATGGATGACAGACTGGGTGTGGTGGTTCATGCTTGTCATCTTAATGCTTTTGGAGGCTGAAGTGGGAGGATCTCTGGATCCCCAGAGTTCAAGGTTACAGTGAATTATGATCGTGCCACTGGCCCTCCAGCCTGGACCACAGCACAAGACCCTGTCTCTAAAAAGAGAAAGAAAAGAAAGAAAAAGAAAAAAAGAAAGAAATGGATGACAGGTCATAAGAATTGCCACATTCATAATGTTTTCTAAGCACTAGGCAGTGGTCTTAGTACTCTATGTACATTAATTTATCATCATAAGAACTCAGTAAAATCGGTCTTATCATCCCTGTCATTATCTAATTATCATTTCCATTTACAGAAGTAGAAAGTGAGTCATGAAGGTTAAGTAACTTGGCTAAGTTCGCTCAGCTGCTGAGGTCAAGCAGCCTGGCCCCAGAGCCTGGGTGCTTAACCCCTGCACTGTACTGTCTCTTGGGGAAGTGCACCTACCTCCTACAGAGGTCATATGTCTTCCAACCTGGGGTTTTGTGTAAACACAGGACAACATAGGGGTCGTGATTTTAATCCTTGGCAAGAATCTGGAGGACAGCTATTCTGAGTTGTCAAGGAGTTGGCAGATGTACAACTTCAGTAGTCAGCAGGGAAGGGAGGCCAGCATACGGGTTAAGAGAGCAGGAATTGGTATTTGGCCTGAGTTGAGTCTGGATTTGCCGCTTACCAACATTGTGCTCTAATCTGTGGGAGTTCTATTTTCTGCAGCTATAAAGTGGGGGATAGTAATCTTTAGCACGCAAGGTTATATAAGGTTTAAATAAGATAGTGGGCACAGAGGATGGTCTTCCTCCTGAGAGACCACAACTTAGAATGGCTGGTCTCTGGCCCCTGTATGAGTGTGGGGAAGCCTGGTGGTCAGTCTCTGCATGGCAGGGTATTAAGGCACAGTGCCTGATTGGGAGAGTGGAATAAAAAGCAGATGCTTTATTAGTATAAGGCACCTAGAATGGGCAAATTCATATAGACACAAAGTAGAAATTGGGAGAATGTAATAAAAAGCAGATGCTTTATTAGTATAAGGCACCTAGAATGGGCAAATTCATACAGACACAAAGTAGAATAAGGGTTACCAGGTGCTGGGGGAAGAGAGAAAGGGACTTTGTGTTTAGTGGATACACTGTTTCTGTTTGGGGGATGGATGGGGTGATGATTGCACAACAGTGTGAATGTATTTAATGCCACCCAAGTGTACAGTTAAAAAAATTGTTGGGCACAGTGGCTCACGCCTGTAATCCCAGCACTAAGGGAGGCTGAGGTGGGCAGATCACAAGATCAGGAGTTCGAGACCAGCCTGGCCAATAAATTAGCCAGGCGTGATGGTGGACGCCTGTAGTCCCAGCTACTCTTGGGAGGCTGAGGCAGGAGAATCACCTGAACCCGGGAGGC
This sequence comes from Plecturocebus donacophilus, assembly GCA_004027715.1. Lineage (NCBI taxonomy): Eukaryota > Metazoa > Chordata > Mammalia > Primates > Pitheciidae > Plecturocebus > Plecturocebus donacophilus. The sequence goes on from PVKP010003716.1 coordinate 61,369, forward strand.
AGAGGTTGCAGTGAGCCAAGATTGCACCACTGCACTCCAGCCTGGGAAAGAGTGAAACTCCGGCTCAAAAATAAATAAATAAATAATAAACTGATAAATTTTATGCTATGCATATTTTTCCACAATAAAAGCATGAGAAAGAAAAAGCAAGCGCTCATGGTAGTTATTGGTTAAGTGATGGCAGGAATGGTGATGACCGGTTCTGAGCACCATGAACAGAAACTCTGGTATGAAAATTTACAACCCATAAAAGTAACGAGGTTATGTTTTTAGAGCGCTTTTTATACGTCATATCTATTTGATCATAATCATTAGTTTGCGTAGTTAAAAAGAGTAAAAAAAATCATGCAGTAGAGAGGATAGCAAAAGGTCATTTTTCCATTGCCTTGCTGTTTGGAAACAGTATATTTCAACCCCTGCCATGGGTTTGCTCTGTGGTGAAAGGGCTGTGACCCACACATATTACCAGGAGGCGCGAACTCATAACGTGTGTCCTCTCAGCGCCAGAGACGAAGGTGAGGCTTTCCCCGGAGGCCCCATTCAGTTCCAATAGTCCTTACTGAGCATGCTGTTAAGCCTCAGCCTTAAAAATAAGAAGTATCTAATAAAAAAAAAAAAGTGCATGACCTCCTGTGACTAAAAGAAGGAAAAAAATCCAGCTCTAAACTTTTAAAAGAAAGTGCATCTTTATAATAACAATAAAATCCTCCCAATCAAGCCTTTAAGAGGCAGACTGCATCCCTATCTTTGCCTGGGGCCCATAACTATCCTTAGCTAATCTTTCTCTGACAGATAAAGAGCTGCTATATCTGTTCTTATAGCTCAATTTTAAACTTTATTCAGAGAAGTGGGGAGAGGAAGCCCTGGATGAGAATAAAGAATGAGTGTTTGAGAGTGGGCAAGGGGAAGAGAAAGATGGGATTACTTATTTGCAGAATAGATGCTTGTAGAAAAAGCAAATCTAAGATCCAAAGCCCTGTGGTTTGTTCAGGGATACTTTAGAAAATCTTTGAGATTGCAGGGTCACATCTAGGTCAGTTAGCTACAGAATTCCATATTTACTCCAGTCCAGCCTTGCCGGAGGTGTGCCATCAGGGAGGGTTATTCTGACAGATCGAAGGGGTGCCCAGATGGCCCCCTTCTGAATGAGGAGAGAACAAGAGGAGCTGTTCACATGCTGTGGCAAGTGCAAAGGTGACAAACAAGAAGAAAGCATTTGTGAGAATTCTGTGTCCCCGCCAATGGTCCCCAAGGAAACCTATGAAATCTTCCATGCAAGATAGCTCTGAAAATTAGAAAGATATTTATCAGCTCAAGATGGTTTCCATTTAACTCTGCAGTAGAGATAGATCATTCTAAAGGGCCATTTGAATCCTATGGTGCTGTATCTTCATGAAATTGATATTCTTAGTCAATATGGACCTTGTTAGAAGCCTGGGGTGGGGGTGTCTGCCCAGCTCACACAGACGCCTTTCTCTGTGACCTTTAGTGGTGGATGGGCAGAAGCAGCCATGTTTGTTCTATTTGGTTTCATCCTCCTGGCTATAGATGATTGGATCCTGACCCGAGAAAAGCTGGTTAAATTCTTCCTCCCAGGGGGTTAAGGGTATCTAGATTGGTATAGTTTGTTTCCCAGAAGTAAAATAAACTCAGAATCCTTGAAGATACCATCGTTCGTCATATCTGTGGAAAAGTGAAAAAAGTGGTCTGTTCAGAGATAAGGAGCTGAGAGTATTGATGGTTCCTGTCATCTTTTTGGTCCTCAGTTCTAGTTCTTTTTAAAGATCCGGCTATACTTGGGGTCTATGAGCTGTGTCAATCCTTCCAGTAAATTATTTTTATGTCTTAAACTAGTCAGAGTTGGTTTCTGTTACACGCATCTAAAAGAAGGTAAGTATTTTCAACTCAAATGTGGGGCATGAGGTCTGTGTCCATACAGAAGACAATTAGACTGACAATTACGGTATGTACCACCTCTGAGTTTGCCATGTCATAGGTAGCTCATTATGTCAGAGATGTCCCAGCCTCCTTCCATGGGGTCCACCTCCTGTTGTCTTCAGATCCCATCTAGATGTCTGGGGAACTCACCAAAGGATCCCAAACTAGGAATTACCTTAATTATTCTTTTCTCAACCTCTCTCCCAATCATCCAATCCCTCCTCAAAACCTTTTGGTTCTACCTTCAAAATTGATCCCAAATGGATTCACTTCTCTTTATTTGCAGAGTGGCTACCCTAAGCCATCAGTGTATTTAGTTTGGTTTACTGAAATGGCTTCTGAGCTAGCCTCTGGCCTCCCTGTATCCACTTTGTTCTCTCTCCCCACCCAATACATTATCTACATGGCAGCTAGATTGATCTCTTTGAAATGTAAATTAGATCTTGTCACCTTCCTACCAGAAACATCCTGTATTAATTAGGATGTAGGCTGAGCTGATATAACTAAAAAACCCAAAATGCAACGGCTCAAGCAAAGGAAAGCAGATGGTTCAGGGCAGGCAGGTGGTCAAGTTGTATACATCCATGAAGAGACTGAGATTCCTTCTGTTTTGGTGCTCACCATATCATAAGGTTCTACTCTATGCTACTGGCTCTCCAAAGTCAAAGCTGGCTCTCTGGTCAGATGCACGCAGCAACCACCAAGATTAGGAAGATGGAGAGCACATGCCCAGACATTTTAAGAACAAGGTCCAGAAGTTGCGTACATCACTTCTGCACACATCTCGTTGACCAGAGCTTAATCCTATGGCCACACATATATGCAAAAAAGACTGGAAAATTGACCTTCTAATCCTGTGGGCATTTGCTTGCTAAAACTCAAAAATTCTAGGATGGATAAAAAAGGAGGACTGGATGGGTGGGGGCAGGGAGAGACAACACGTAGTCTTTCTACACTCCTCATGGCTGTCCATCCTTGCACAATGAAGTCTAGACAGTTCCTGATGGCCCCTAAGGGCATCTGGCTCCCTCATGTCCTATTGCCGCTCTTTCCTTTGCTCATAGGGTGGCACGAGGACCCCTTTTCTTCCTGCTCCTGGAACATGCCAAGCCTGCTCTTGCCCTGCGATATTTGCACTTGCTGTGCCTTCTGCCTCGAAAGCTCTGAAGTCACGTCATCCCACGTCTGGCTCCTTCTCATTTTTCGGATCTCAGCTCAGAGGCACTTTCCTTCGAGAAGCCTTCCCTGTTCTTTCTGTTGCATTGTCCAGGCTCCTGTGGCTAACCCTTCCCTGTCACTTTCTATCATTGTTCTTTGTTTTGTTGACTTTGTATCATTTTTAAATTTATCTGAATTTATCTTGAGTGTTTGTTTGTATGTTTACTTATTTATCTGTTACCCCACCCCTCACCTTAGAATTTGAGCTTCCAGAGAGCAAGGACTTTGTCTGTCCTCTTTACCACACTAGACCAGTACAGGGGACATTTCCTGGCTCATGGTACAGACTCAAATTTCGGCTAAGTGAATCAGTGGTCAACTTGGATCTGGTACCAGCATTCCTAACTAGAAGCTCTTCTCTTAAATTTTGGGAATAATCTCCCATCCCTATCTTCTAGCAGGATAAGATAAGGTGTCTTATCTTGCTAGAGACATGGCCCCCCCTTTGATGGGTCCTGGTTCCTTGTTCTGGGGCCAAGTCAGTGTCATTTGTTCTATAACCTCATCACCCACAGGGCCAATTCAATCTGCTTTCCATTCCTGAGATGGGCATAAAACCTGCCTGCTACTTACATTCCTGGAAACTTGGGGAATAAATCAGTTACGTGAAATAAGGGAATAATTTTTTATAACTGATTTAATCATGTGCAGGATGACTTTCAAGCTGACTTTGATTAATGGATCTTCCAAACAACACCATCTCCTAACCCCCACACAGCTCTCTACTACCTTGTCCCCTGTGCACTTGGAGGAAGGTGAAACATGTAGTATTTATAACAAGCAAGTCTGAGCGTTAGAATTCCCAGAGAGTTACACAGGATGAGAACCTAGCCCAATAATAATAATCCTAAACGTTATTTATATGTCATTTCTCTGCCAAAGTCATCTAGGTAGCTCCCACAAGGACCATGCAGGAAAAATTCCACTGTCAGCATGTGCCAAAAGTCTTAATAAGGAAGGTTCAGGGGTTTTAATTAAAAAGGGCTCATTCAGTGGCCTTTCCCCAGTCAGAATAAAGTCTGTTCCCAACATGTGTGCTGTGGCAGTCAATCCTGGGAAGATGATCTTGCCATCTTTAGGCCCATTTATCTAAGGAAGGCAGACTCCCAAGCCTATCCCGAGACATTGGTCTGCCCAAAATGAAATTCCATCCTCAAGAGCTGACTTTGCTGATGCATCATCAGCCCCTGTGGAGGGAGGGTAGCAAAGGTCCTGAAGTCCTGAACACATGGAGAAAGCCATCCGAGGGGTGCTCCTTCTCAAACAGTGCTTAATGTAGTATTTAGCAAAGATTTCCCTCGGTCATGAATAAGTGTGGCTGTCAGTATAACTTCCACTGTTGAGTTAAAGAAAAATTGGAACATCAGAAAGAGCATTTAAAAAAACTCCAGTAATCATTTTACCCATTACTTTACAAATAGGTTTCTACTTACTGATTCCTATGAGAATAAAAATGCCATAAGGAAAAAAAAAGGGAAAGCTCTTCTTTTTAAGTCAAGCTGGAGAATGAGTGTGTCAGAATACCCAGGAGAGATATTCAAGCTTCTTAGATTTGCAGTCTGATGTCTGACAGTACCTGGGTCTACTGGCAAGACATGGCAGGTACTTTTCAGCTGTTTTCTGATGGGAAGCCGAGCCGCAGAGCCGGGAGAGGAAGTCATGTGTGCCTGTAAGTTCTGGTGGATGAGACCACAGGCATTTGCAGATCCTGCATGTTAAGCTGTTGACCTAGAGACCTGCAAAGTTCCAAGGAGCTCGTTTCTGCTCAGAGAAAACAGCTCTGATTGGCAGTAGCAGCTAATAAATTCTTACTTGGAAGCAAACATTGACTTCACCTTTGAACCCCAAGGAGCCTTTGGGAAGCTCAGAGCTTTTTAAGGAATTTTACCTTCAAGCTGAGGATTTAGGCCAGCTAATGTCAGTGGGAGGATGAAAGGTCAGCATCCTAGCATCCTGCAGACAGAGGACTTGAGGAGTGTGGGGTCAGCAACCTGCCCCTCAAATGGGTCAGTGCTCAAGCCAGCTGCTAATCCCATTTAAAGACATTGCTAGCACTGAAGGTTCACATGACCTCATAGATGCCCTCGATGTTAGAATTAGAGGGGCTTGTGACCATTTCCTCTTGTTTTACTGAGGAAGGGGAGGAGGATCAGGGAGGTGTCCAAGGTCATGATCTTGTTTACAACACAGCTCAAATGTTTCCTGGTGAGAAATTTCCAGGACTAGCTTTGGTGATGTGACAGATAAATATAACCTAACATTTTGTTGTGAAAATGATCAGAAGCTCTGAAAGCGAGGAGCAAATGCAAATCCACATGAAGCATGATTAGAATGCACCTGGCGCATCTGCCGTGGAACGCAAGGTGGGAGAGACTCAGGTGGGAGTGTTCCTCACCTCCCACTAGGAGTGTCTGCCCCAAGGACGGATGCCTGCCTGGCCAAAATGTCTTGATGTGAACTTGTAAGCATTGAAGGGAAGGCTGATGGTCCTGCAAGAAATGAAAAGGCATGCCAGTTGCAGATTGCAGGCTCATCAGTGAGTGCAGGACTGTCGCCACTCAACCACCACCACCACCATGGCCAGACGCTGAGAAGTAAGAAGGCAGAAATAAAGAGGCAGAAAGAAGGACACGGAAACCTACCTGTCGCAGCAATAGGGAAAAGTCTAAAGTCGCCTGCTCAGAACTCTAGCCTTCGTCACTTTGTAGGTTTGTAGTTCTTTCTTTTTGAGAGTTAAACAAAAATTGGTTAAATACATTTTTTTGTGTGCATGTGTATATTACCAATGAATATGATAATTGAGCAAGCATTTCCTGGGTGTCAATTTTGTGTAAGGCACTATGCTGGAGCAGTGAATATGACACAATCCCAGCCTGGAGAATCTCTAGACAATACCATGTGAAAAGCGCTGTAGAAGGAGTCTGAGGTGCCATAGAATGACAGCGGGCAGGGAGTACCAATGTCTAATTGCAAGAACTGAGCACTGCTTTAAAGAGAGTGACATATGTATTCAGTCTTCTACTTCGTAGGGTGAAAGAGTGGGGCTTTGTGTTCTAAGCCAGGAGTCAATAGGCAAACTTTTTTCCTAAAGAGCCAGATAGTAAATATTTCAGGCTTTTCAGGTCATAAGATCTCTGTTTCAACTACTAGAGTATTTGCAAAAGCCACTGTAGGCAATACATTAATGAATGGGTGTGTCTGGGTTCCAATAAAACTTTATTTACAAAAAACAAGTGTCAGGTCAGATTAACCTGAAAGTTAGTTTGTCAACCGGCATTCTAACCCCTTGATGAGCCAAATCCCATTTAATGCTCACAACAACCCACTAGGGTGGGTACAGATGAAAGAGAACTTAGGCAACTTGCCCAGAGCAATATGCCAGTAAAGGACAGAGGCAGGATTTGAACTCAGGCCACCTGCTTTCAGAGTCAAACCTCCAAGCCCTCATGCTTCCCTTATTTTTAAGATAAGCTTACAAATCATCATGACATCCCCCAACCCCATTTCTTCCTCCCCTCTCTGTCACCTCTGTCATTTCCTTGCTTCTGTGTTTTTTGTCCTTTATTTTTCAAAAACAAACATATTTTTTTAACATCTATAATTTGCCCAGCACAGTGCCAGGCACTTTGAAGAAAACATCAACAGACAATAACACAGAATCCCTGGATTCCACTGGTTTATCATCCCATCAAGGATACAAGGCACATAGAAAAGAATAAGAAAGTGCTGGGGGAGGCAGGAAGCTTCCTTCCTGCTCTGGGGGTGGCGGGTTGTTCCAGGTGGTGGGGGTTCACCTGTGTGACTCAGCTGGCCACTCTCCATCCAGCCCTCTCCAGAAAAGAGGGGCACCGTGTTTGAACTGGAGAGCCATGAAGAGGAACAGGGCACACGGAGCCAAGGCCCCTTCCTTCCCTTTCCTGTTAGGAGCCAGGCTGCCCAAAGAAGTGCTTGCTTTGCTCTCTCCTCTGTGATCAGTTGCAAGGGTGGGATCTGTGCTCCAGGGAAGAGCTGTCCCCAGTGCTGCCCATGACAGGGTGACTCGGCTGTAAATTCTGCTAGTCTAATAGCGCATTTATCAACAATAAAGATGTTATTTTGGTCTCCACATGCCCTATTCTTTTGTCTTGTTTCTCAATTAGTTTGTGACTTGCTGGGGATGCCTGGCATTATCAGCCAGGCCTGTTGAATCCCCCAACAGCTGATACAAAACAGCACATGAGAAGTGCCCTCTGCCTCCCCCTTCCCCTGAAAAAGGACACAGATTGCTGGTCAGAGTTTGGAGGAGGGAGAAGAGGTCTCTGAGGGCTTGGAGGGAGGTGAGGAGGCTTAGACGGCTTCACTGAGGAAACAGACAAGTCTTCAGGGAGAAATATGGTTCAGAAAGGATAATCTTTGAGCACATGTTTGTTGCTGTTTGGAATCAGGACCTTGAGGTCCCCACACTTTGAAGAATTTTCCTTGGGGCCTCTTCTCTGGGAAGGAGAAAGTCTGACACGAAGGATAATGTCAAACGTCCAGGGTGTGCATTGAATGATAGAAACTTAGAATTAGAAAGAACTGTAGAGACAATTGAGCGTAATTCTACAGCAGTGAATCCCAAACTTGGGCTGCCTCAGAATTACCTGGGGATTTGAAAAAATATGGATATTCAGTTGCTACCCCTGGAGACTCTGATTCAGTAGTTCTGGGGCAGTGGTGGTGATGGTGGTGAGGGTGGGGGTGATATTTTAACAAGCTTCCCAGGTGATTTGGCAGTGAGGTTTGATACAGCTGGCAGGTGATCACCCAACATTCATTTCAACCCTCCCAATGACTGGACTCACTGAAGTGGCATCATCTGGAGTAAATACTGGAGGATCATTGTCTCACACCAAAGAAATCAAGTACACAGACACACAAGAAGTAGGTTTAGGAGTGAAGATTTAACAGGCAAAAGAAAGAGAAAGGAGAATAGCTCTCTCTCCTGCGAGAGAGGGGTGTCTGAGTGGGACTGCTGGCCCGCTGTCAAGTGCACAGGATTTTATAGACTGGCTTGAGGAGGCAGTGTCTGATTTACATAGGACCCAAAGATTGGTTGGACCAGGTGTGACATTTTCATAGCATGCAAAGAAGCTGGATGCCCAACCCTAATCTTCTGTTATGCAAATGGAGTCTTTCCCGGCTGGAGCCATGTTGCCTGCTCCTTACTGTACACATGGTTGACAAGGAAAAGGAAGATATAGCCGCCATTTTTAACATACCTAGTCCCCAGCTAGCCCCTTACTGTTGGCATAGCTACCAGTATTCACCTGTGCAAGCTTCTAGCTTGTCTTTCTATGTCTGCAGCTTGATTTTACACACTGCTCTTTGTTGAAAAGAAAATGATTTTGAGGTGACTTTCTATTAAAAGGAAAACCTTACTTTACTTTTTTTTTTTTTTTGAGACAGAATCTCACTCTGTTGCCCAGGCTGGAGTGCAATGGCGTGGCACGATCTCAGCTCATTGCAACCTCTGCCTTCCAGGTTCAAGCGATTCTCCTGCCTCAGCCTACCAAGTAGCTGGGATTATAGGCATGCACCACCACGCCTGGCTAATCTTTGTATTTTTAGTAGAGACAGGGTTTTGCCATGTTGGCCAGGCTGATCTTAAACTCCTGACCTCACGTGATCCACCTGCCTCGGCCTCCCAAAGTGCTGGGATTACAGATGTGAGTCACTCACACGGCCCAGCCAATAATATCTTTTTAAAAAGGCTGTTATTGGAAGATTCCACAAACAGCCTCATAAACTGTTATATATGATACACAAAGAGGGCTTCGTGTCGTATTAGTTGCACCAGTGATACCAACGTCCAGTCTGTGTGCATGTGGCCTCTCTCTCTCTCCCTAGACTCTTTCATTGTTCATTCTTTCACTTTCTCTCCTTCTTCTCTCCCTCCCTCCTTTCCCTTATTATGTCTCCTCTCTGTTGTCTCTTTTTTCATTCCCTTTTTCCTTTCTTCCTTCCTCTCTTTCTTTCTCTTTTCCTTTATTCTCTCTGTCTCCTTTCCTCCCTGCTGTTTCTTTTGTGTGTGTGTACGTGTGTGTGTGTGTGTGTGTGTGTGTGTGTGTGCAGAAAGAAGAACCTGGGAGACAGAGTTTTGTTTTGAAGAGTATTACTCTTAGCATATATATGCTTTGAAGAGCATATGTTTTGAAGAGTCATGCCTCTACCATGTATAACAGGATGTCAAATGTAGCTTTTATTTTGCTCTTTTTGAGTTTTGAGTTTTGGCCAAGGACTCAAAGTCTGAGAACAGGAGATGTCCAATCACCCATAGAAGAAATGTCAAGGGATTGTGAAGCAGATTTTGCACCCCTGAGCTTATGGCCCACCTTGGGGTGTTTAAGAAATCCTTAAAGATACAAAAATCGAAGGGAGAGGATTTCTTTGAATGGGTTGTCAGGGTGCTGGGAGCTTCCCTCACCTAAAGCCAAGGAAAGATGCCTTCAGGGTACCTCTAAAGGGGCTGACAGGAGTTCCTGGACATTTGGGGTCTCCAGGCAGGTTCTGGCTCCTCATGCATGTCAAAATTAGAAGCTAGAGGCTGGCTGGGCAGCTGGGCAGCTTGCCGGCAGCAGAGTGGAAAGAAAGCTTCTGGGCGAAGAGCTCACCACTCAGAGTTGTGTTTCCTGAGCACCAGTGTTGACCACACCGAAGAGATCTGACTGTCACCTTGAGGGACTCTGGCCAAGATGAGCCTTGGATGGTGGCATGCCCCAGCAGAAGTGTAGGGGACAGAGTAGGGGACTGCCTGATGGTGGGGACGTCGTAACGGGCAACACTGCTCAAGTCAGGGGAGTAGAATCTCCTTGCTGTTGACTCCAGAATCCATGCTCGGCCTCTTTCTTCCCTCCCTCCCTCCCTCTGTCCCTCTTCCTTCCTTCCTTCCTTCCTTCCTTCCTTCCTGAGATAGGGTCTCCACAATCCATGCTCTGCCTCCTCCCTCCCTCCCTTTTCTCTCTCTCTCTCTCTCTTTCTCTTTCTCTTTGTCTCTTTCTTTCTTTCTTTCTTTCTTTCTTTCTTTCTTTCTTTCTTTCTTTCTTTCTTTCTTTCTTTTCTCTCTCTCTCTTTCTTTTATTCTTTTCTTTTCTCTTTCTCTCCAGATAAGGTCTCACTCTGCTGCCCAGGTTGGAGTGCAGTGGCGCCATCTCGGTTTGCTGCAACCTCTGCCTCCCAGGTTCAAGCGATTCTCATGCCTCCGCCTCCAGAGTAGCGGATTTGCTGCCTCAGCCGGCTAATTTTTGTGTTTTTAGTAGAGATGAGGTTTTGCTATGTTGGCCAGATGGTCTTGAACTCCTGGCCTCAAGAGACCCATCCACCTCCGCCTCCCACAGTGCTGGAATTATAGGCGTAAGCCATTGCACCCAGCCATCCTCTGCCGCTTTCTAACTGGGCAAGTTACACACTACCTTGTGCTTTAAAACCCCCACCTGCACTATACAAGTCTATGTCCAGGGAGCACCAGCGCTAGATTACACCCATATGTGTCTTTCCAATTTTTCCTTCTAATCCGTTTTGCTCTGGGCTGAAGCCTGAGGGCCTTGAACTAAACCCTGTCAGTTGGAGGGAAGTTAGGAAAGGGGCTTCCTCCTCACTGCGATGTTCCAGGTTCCTCCTCCTTCCCCTAGCCCTGCTCCAACGAATTTCCCAAACTAAAGCAGGCCGGAGCTAGGGGGAAGTGGGGGACATTAAATAAATACCATAGAAATCTAAAGTTGAGATACAGGTAAGAGATTGCATTGGTCTGGCCTGGAGCTGGCATTTGGGTGTGACTGGAGGAGCTGTAAGATCTGCCTGGATGTTACTAGAGTGGAGAGAACCAGGGCCACGGGGAGCTCAGGCAGTCAATCAATGCAAGCGTAGAGATTGTTTTGAAACTGGCTTTTCTGGCAATTGCTTTTAATTCTGCCCAGAGGTCTTTGGAACAGAGAAATATCTTTTAACTCTTTCACTTCATGGACTGGGTAAGCAGTGGTATTATTTCTGGGGGTAGTCACTTCCCCTCCGTGACATCCAAATGTTGCTAGAAATATTGGAGTTTCCGATTTCTCTAGGAGAAACCTGGGCATTTTCTGGAATGAGGAAAGATGAGACATACTGGCCTCAAGGCAAATCATCTTTGAGGCTGACTTTCAGAATGCCTTTTAGTAGCTCTGATTTTTTACAAAATCTATGGCTAGGTTATTCTGAAAGTTATGGGAATCTTTCTGGGTTTTCCTAAGTGTTTGGGCAATTCCTTATTCTTGGGCAATTTTCTAATTTTATTTATTATTATTTTGTTGTTATTCCTGTTTTTCTAGGAGATCCTCCTGTGGCTTGAAACTTCTAGCTAATATTTAAAGTTGCCCCTGAATCACATGCCTTCCTTTCCTAACTGTTCAGGTATCTTTCATTTTGGCAAATGACAGTTACCAACTGTGATTAAAATATGGAGCCAATGCTTTAGGACTGACACAGAAGATGGTCTTCCTGCAGGACAGATGGCACCTCCGGCATTACTCAGACCAGCCATCTAAGCCCATGTTGCTTTGGATGTGTGCCTGAGGTCAAGGGTCCAACTAACTTGTGAGTAGGCCCCAGGCCAGTTTACCAGATGGATGAGGATGCAAAGAGCTGAAAGACCACGCAGGGCCTAGAGTGAGTCTCTGTACAGGGAGTGGTTGCAGCATTTTACTGTCTCCCTAAAGAAGCCCTCATACTTAATGCAAAAATTATGGTTCACCATGAGAGTTAGGCATTTAAAGAAAAATTTCTGCACATTAGACTGACATAGATGATGGTCTTCCTGTAATGTCCTCCTGAAGATTGTCTCATTTGGTTCTCTCACATGTAGTCAAGTGAGAAAACTCACTCACTTGAGTTTCTCAGCATTTATCTGAATTGACCGAAAAGGCTCTTTGGGGACAGAAAACCAGAAGTTTGAATAGTCTGATAACTTTCTCTGTCCTGGAAAATCCTGAGGGTAGAATGTGCCCGCCATCTGTGTGGACCTAGGCTGTTGGGACACTGGAGTGATGGCCCCAGATGGCTCTGTGGACAGATTGGGGTCTAGGGGGGCAGGCATCCCAGGGCCCACAGAAGAAATATGTCTTCAGGATGGTGTTTCTTTCTCTTTTAGGGCATTTTCGCCTTTCTCTTCTGCAAAGTGTTTGTGCCGTAAATACCCTGTCTTTTGTACAGCTGATGTTGGAGTTGTCTCTATGTGTGGCAATTAGGCTGGCTCTGGGTCCTGCCAACCCAGTAGCATGGGGGCCCTTGCAACGGGACAGGGCTGGGATAATAAGAACATCATGTGCTGATCTGTGGATCTAAACTTATTTTTGATGAACAGGCAACATGTTTACCTGGCCAGGAAAGTTGGAAACGCAAGGCTAACGATATGTGCATTCCAGACACCTAGATGACTTTCTGCGGAAAGCTGCAGGCAACCTTCAGGGTTTTGTAGATGGAGAAAGAAGGGAAAGGGACGCTGTGCAGACAAGGGAGCTAGCACAGGAACCTACTGATGGCAAAGGAAATGTACCATGAAAGGCACCTTTTCTTCCCCATGCCAGGTGACAGGGAAGGAAGACAAGAAGGAGAGCTGAGGAAACTGATAGCTGCACTTTTCAGACCTCGTTCTGCCTTAGGCTGTATACCTGAGTTTGAAAGGCATGACTTCCTCCACCCAGAGAATGTGTCTTACGACCATGTGAACCATGCAATAGGATAATCAAAGAACCATTTGACAGAAAAGTTGGGAAGCAGGTGAGCCCCAGCATTGCAGGTGTTCCCTAGCTGGGTGTCTGAAAGGATGGATGTATGGAAAGGAACTTACGCCGCATTCAACACAGCACTCAAAGCCCTGATTCTTTAGATCCTATGCAGAACCTCTTGAACAAACCTTACTATTTGCCAGACATTATCCTCAGCACTTTACCATTGTCAGCTCATTTGGGTCTCATAGCAACCCTATGACATAGGGACTATGATCATTTGTGTTTTACAAATGAGAGATTAACTAACTCCCACAAGATCCAGTTATCCCAGAGCACACAGCTCGTGTGATGCAGACTGGGATTTGAACCTGGCTTCTTAGTCCAAACTCTCAATAATTCGGCTTTGTTTTATACCCCATGACTATAGCTAATTAGCAATGCCCATGTCTTTAAGCCTTTCTTCCCTGTTAGAAGAAGAGCTGCTATGGACAAGAATCATGTCTGGTTTAACTTTTGTTCCTCGCAGCGAGTAATGCTGGTACCCAGTTGGCAGTCAATGAATGTGTTTGCAAACCACAACCCTAGGCACCACTGGCTGTGCCATTATTTCCTCCAGGGCACGAGTTGTAGAATGAACAGCTTCCGTTCTTATTTTGCACCCTAGCTACTGCTCAGATGGTTTGCCGCATTGCTCAGGTTCTGTACCCTTGACTTCTCTTGACTGTTTATTATTGCAGGAAGCAGCTCCGGGCAAACAGCCGGCTGCCAACTAGGTGACCCACCTCTTGGGCCCATCCATTCTGGCCACAGATAGCTGCCCACGGCAAGCCGCAGCGCTTCCAAAACACCTCCTCCCTCAGGATTTCTCTCCCCTACCCCTGGGAGGTTGCCTAGCAACCTCCTCCTTCTTCCCCCCACCCTGTGTGCAGCTCCACTCTCATTTTCCTCACCCCATCACCACCCCACAAGCTCTCTTCAGTGTCATTAACCCCTGCATCTCTCTGCTTCATCATCCCATTATCAAACTTTGCAGGGACTCCATTTTCACAACAAGCTCAGCCTGACCCAGAAAGCATCCCGTCATTTTCTTGTCTTTTACAGTTGTGTAGGATTCTTCATAGCATCCTTTTAATATTAACCTCTATGTCAAACTGTCAAAGAAAGAGGCAAAGACAACATGTAAACAAAAACAAAGAGAAAACAAAATAAAATTATGATTGGAATTTCCTAAGGAGTTTGTTCTAGCTTCAGATAATGTTTTCCACCCTAAAAGAGTGTTATATAATACTGTCATGTGTACCATATGATATGACATAAACATAGGATGGCATATGAAATGATTAATTAACATAGTATAATATGGTATGATATAATATAGAATAGTATAAAAAAGTAACATGCAACATTTTTACTTATGCTGGCACCATGACATATGTTTCCCCTGTTGCCCTGCTTCAGAGCCTGGAAGAAACGAAAGCTCCTGATTTTCTTTCTCTCTTGAAGGCCATCCACCTTCAAGTGGCCATCCACACAAGTAGCATGGTGTTGCTGGCACATTTGTCACGGTTTTGCCTGCTGTTGGCCAAGGGCATAGTCATTCCAGGCAGGCAACAGGTGATACATTGCCAACCCCACCTCCTGTAAAGAGAAACACAAGTTACCTGAAAAATAGAGAGAGTCACCCCTTTTTAAGATTGGGCCAGAACATCTAGTTGACATCAACCCTGAGTTTTTACTAGCAATTGCGCATCTCTCATTTCCGGCTTTAGACTGTATTTCATCTACTAAACAGAGAAGAATGCAGGGTGACACCACGGCCATGCTCTCAGGAGGAGTGAACATGCAGGGCCCAGGGATTTATTTCACCAAAAACACACAACCTGTGACCCTCTGCCTTCTATAGCTCGTAACCGGCAACCCCAGAGTGCCAAGTTGCTATAGAGTAAGACTCAAAGGAACACCAGTACTATAATGGTCCCCAGTGGTGCCTGATATCTAGAATGATCCTCAAACTTAGGAGTCCCTCTGAGTTTTCCAACCCCATGGGTCCTCAGGCTGGACCTTGTAATCTGATCAGAGCAGCCTGGGAGGGAGGCATAGATACCTTTAAGATAGCACAACTGGTGTGCCTTTGACATTTGTGGAAGTAAGCCTATGAAGGGGATTTCAGACTCGTTTAGGATTATCATGTGCAGTTGTTTAGGTTGCATACCACACAGCCTCTACAATCAAATTAGGGTAGCTCTGGACCTTTTAAAGCTCACTGCCGTTCAGTTATAGGGAGTGTCTTTTACTCCTCCACTTCATCCTATCATTTTTTCTTTCAGATCTGTTCTACCTGAACAAACAGCCATTTGTATAACTACATTTGTATCATATTGGAATTTAAAATCAATTCAGAAACTTTCCAATCTGTATCTCTTCTATTTACTGAAGACTAGTAGAGAAGAGGTAAATCAGGGAGTAAGCAGGATGCACTCACACCTGAGCCCAGCTTCACCTTTCCCTGGCTAAATCTGGACTTCCCAGTTCTCTTTCTCTATGGGTGCACAGTCCCATGTCAAAATCCAGGTCCGACAGCAGAAGTGTAGGAGCAGGCAGCTAGGAGAATCTGAATCCCAGGTTCAAAGAGACCACCACAATTTACTAATAAGAGTCTTTATCCAAATTCCCCCTCCTCATGGCAGTTCATTTCAATGGACTTGTTATTCTTTATCTCTCAGGCTCAGAAGACTGTATTCTGTTAAAATTGCTACCATAATCCATGCCAGGAAAGTTGGAGGGCATGGATATGGCAAATAGTGATTTTTATATACATATTTTATATCACGTTAGAGAATTAATTCTTCACTACAGTTGTTCATTCCTGCAGAATTTTTTTCAAGGTGTAAGTGTTGAGTTTTGGGAGAAATTTTGCTAAATGCCATAATATAGTGGGAAGAAATGTTTTATCCCCCTTGGGGAAGGTAGATTTAATATTAGGTTTATATTATTATTGTATTAATAGTATAACTACTATTTACTGGTGCCCACTAAATGAAAGGGGCTTAGATAAATGGTTTATATTAATTTTCTCACTTAGTTTTCACAACAACCCTATGAAGTAGATACCCCCTTTCTCATTACACAGATGAGAAAACCGAGGTTCACAGAGGCTAAGTAACCTCTGGTGGGATCCAGATGTCAGAGCTCAAATGCTCTTTCCAGATGACTTAAAGTTAACTTTAATAATTCATTCTACTCTGAAGCAATTCTTTTCCTGAAGCAGAAAAATCCATATCCAGTTTTATTTTCTAGATTAAAAACCTGGAAATACTGCTAATTATGAATATGGGCAGCAGCCGCTGGGAATTACACCTCCCTAAAACTTTCAAGTTCTCTCATTATTATATTGTCCTTTTTTCCCTATAACTCTCTTCTTATTTTACTTTTTAAATTGACAAATAACAATTGTCAAATAATTCATGGGGTATGTAGTGATATTTTAATACATATATTGATAAAGGTAATTGGTATATCTACCGTCTCAAACATTTATCATTTCTTTGTGTTGGGAACACTCAATATCCATCTTGCTCTTTGAAACAATGTAGTATTATTAACTATTAGTTTTTAACACTATCTCATCTCCTTTCTTCTCAGGCTCCACTTCATACACTACCTTGGTGAATAAATACATGTTTGATTCGTTTAAATATATGCCAGTGAACCCATTTTCCCTCATTTCTCTTTGCAGTTTGCAGAATAAAGAAGGGACAATGTGGTCACCGGGTCAACATTAAGGGAAGGTTTGGTGGCATCATCTGCCACTCTGCTGCTGCCGACTCTGCCACCGGGGACAGCACATGCTTCCTCCTACGCTTGCCAGAGGTTTGTGACTTCAGGGCCCCAGAGCATTTCTGGAAGGAGTAAAATGGGCTACAGGATCTGGGTAGCTACTCCTAAGTAGAATTCACAGTCAAAGGAATACAAGCTGGGGAAACAATAAAGCAGCCTTTTTGAGTCATCTGTGACAGTTTTTTTTTAATTTTTAATTTTTATTAGAATAGGGAGACATAGGACCACAAAACTCCTACAGAAAATAAGTCTTCTGAGCACCAGTAGCCTCACTATAGATCAATCATATTAAAACCTGGTCAGAACCTATATGACTATTTGCTGTCCCCCTCCCACCACCCCTGGACAGCCCCACACAGTTGTGTGGGTTGAACACTGAACAACTTAAGGAGCACTACCATGTACATTATAGATATAGAAAACTTGTGTATTTGTTGCAACAAATTCCTGGCAGATAACATCAAAGTATCTTGATGTAGGGGTGTCTTGTTCTAATTCATACAAAGGTGCCATATGGGCTTGCAGTGACTGTGTTACTCATTCTGGTGAAGAAAGCAGATGGCTCAGTGGTAGAGAAACCTTGAAGTGGGAACAGCAGTAGACAGGAGGTCTGTATAGAGAGATGAAAGAGCACCTGGGTCTGAATCCTGCTTTACCACCTCCTGACACTGCATAAATCCCTCAACTTCTGAGCCTTGGTTCTTATGTACATCATAAGGATAATGATAGTAATACCAACATTACAGGTTTTTTGTTGTTCGGATGAAAAGTGTGTGTGTGTGTGTGTGTGTGTGAGTGTGTGTGTGTGTGTGTGTATGTGTGTGTGTGTGTGTTTAGCCTGGCCTATTTTAGGCATTTGTTAAATGATGGTTATTATTATTATAAACCAGAAGAGTTCAAGTTGAAACCAGGGTGCTTGGCAACCTGCCACAGCAGTTCTTAGCCCCCAGATAGGAAAACGACTTACAGGTGATGAAATTGGTCAAGAAATCTAATGTAACATCAAGGTGATCTATGATCAATACCCAGATCATTCAATGCTGACATTAAAGGTTTTAATAGAGCACTTATTGTTTGCTATATGAAATTCCATTGAGTTGCTAGGAGAAAATGAATAGAATACAGCAGGATTCTCAGACAGGCAGATGTCTACTGATTCATTCTTTGACTAGTTGCTTACTTTGTGACAAGAACTGGGCTAGGAGGTAGGGAAGCACAAGTGAACATGTTAGTTCAGGTTAGGCTGAGGTCACAGATAGACCATATAGGCAATGCCTAAACACCGTAGAAGACTGTATCTCTCATGTTTCTATTCTGAGGGGAGGCTCAGGTTGGAGGATCAACTTTTCTCCCACATTCCTTCTATCTGTGCCTTCTTCATCCTCAAGACCTCACCAATATTTGCAGCTAGCCAAAGCAAGGGGAGAGAACTTTAAAGAATAAGTGTAGAGAGCTTTTATGGGCCAGAGCTGGAAGGAGCCCACATTACCTCATCTCCATTGCAGAGGACCTAGCCATGTGGTTAAACCTCATTGCAACAGAGGCTAAGAAATATACTTTAGCTTTGTGCCCAAGGAAGGAAAGAACAAATGTTAGGCAGCTAGTGATGACCTCAATGGAAGGACAATTCCAGGTGATGGGACTGTGTCATCAGATGACTGAGAATTGCTGGACATGGAAAAAGATTCTCTGAACAAATTATGATTGGAAATTGGGAAGGAGGGGAAGGCGGTGCTATATTTTGAATAAAGTCACTGGGAAGACTATTGATATGATCTGGCTGTGTCCCCATCCAAATCTCATCTTGAATTGTAGCTCCCATAACTCCCACATGTGATGGGAGGGACCTGGTGGGAAGTAATTGAACCATGGAGGTGGGTCTTTCCCATGCTGTTCTCATGATAGTGAGTAAGTCTCATGGGATCTGATGGTTTTACAAAGGGGAGTTCCCCTGCACATGCCCTCTTGCCTGCCACCATGTAAGATGTGACTTTTCTCCTCATTCACCTTCCATCATGACTGTGAGGCCTCCCCAGCCATGTAGAACTGTGAATCAATTAAACCTCTTTTCTTTATAAGTTATCTGGTCTTGGGTATGTCTTTATTAGTGGCATGAGAACAGACTAATACAACTATGAAGTAAAGAAGCAAAGGATGGCAGCTCCTCAAAGGGAATTGACAGCCACAAGCAAACTGGCTGGTCTATTTGTATATTGGGTGAAATAATGCTGTTGGCCACTCAGGGAGAGTGCCACCATCAGTGGTGCTGTTTTCTGGCACTCAGGATACCTTCCTGAGCCACCTCAGACTGGTCCAAACTAAGATGAAGTAGCCCAATCCAGGTCCTGCTGAATATGCTTCAACTGTGTTCTCAGGGGGACTGGGGACTCACTGATGTTGACAAGGAGCTCTACAGGGGAAATGGATGTGATAAAGGATGGGTATATAGAGGCACAAGGCCTCTTGATGGCCCATCTCTTAAACTCCCATGGAAAACTGTTGGATCACCTGGATCACCTAGACCTGCACTCTGATCCTCACAATTTATTATATGCAGATCTGTGAACGGCAGGATTCTAAGATGGATCCCAAGATTCTGCTTCCTGGTGTATACACCCTGTATAATCTCCTCTCCTTGAAAGTGTGTGGGGCTTGTTAATACGATGGGATAGTGGCTCCCTTGATTAGTTTCTGTTAAATGGCAAAGATACTGGAATAGTCAATATCATTATCTTACATTAAGTAAGACTCCATCATAGCTGACTGGAGAGTCTCCTGCTGGGTTTGAATAAATAATCTACTGTGTTATGAGAAAGGCACGGATTAGGACTCAAGGACAGCCTCTAGGAGCTGAGACTGATCTTAGTGGACAGCCAGCAGAAAACTTGCAACTCAAGTTGTAAGACAAAACAGCAACTGCAAGGAACTGAATTCTTCTAGCAAGCATGTGAGCTTGGAGGGGAAATCTAAGCCTTACGTGAAGTTGCAGCCTCTGCCTTGATTTTGGAGCAGAGGACGTGGCTAATTCATGCCTGGATTCCTGACTCGTGGACACTTTGATATTATAAACTAGTGTTCTTTTAAGTTGTTAAGTGTCTTGGTCTGGTTTCTGTTCCTGTAACTAAATACCCAAGACTAGATACATTATTTTTAAAAAGAGGTTTATTTAGCAGTTTTGGAGGCTAGGAAGTTCAAGATCAGGCAGCTACATCAGGTAGTGGCAGCACCCTGAGAACCAACCTGGCTTTTATAACAGAACCACTCTCACGGTAACCCATTAATCCATTAACTCATTAATCTACCCATGAGGGCAGAGCAGCATGACCCAAACACCTCTTCATTGTTTTAAATTGTATTTGGGCTCTGGGGCACATGTGCACGCCCTGCAGCCTGCAGGACTGTTGCATAGGTACATATATGCCATGGTGGTTTGCTGTCTCCATCCCTCCTCCCGGCCATTGCCTACATCAGGCATTTCTCCCGGTGTTATCCCTCCCCCTCCTCCCTGCCTGCCCCCCGCTGTACCCCCGCTTCCCTCCACCCCCACCACCTAGCCCTGTGAGTGTTGTCCCCTTCTCTGTGCCCAAGCGTTTTCATTGTTCATCACCTGCCTATGAGTGAAAACGTGTGGTGATGACCCAAACACCTCTTAAAGGCCCTACCTCTTACATTAGGGATTATATGTCAACGGAGGTTTTGGTGGGAAGAAACAGTCAAACCATAGAGCTAACTTGGAGGTAATTTTTTACACAGCCATAGAAAACAAATAGGGGCTCCTTGGGTAAGTTACTTAACTTCTCTAAGACTCCCATTTTTTGTTTTTTATTAATCTTTTAAAATGGGCATTCCTTGTAGATGTATTGAGATAATACATCTAAAAGTGTTTTATAAATTATCAAGTTGTTAGCACTGGTAAAAAGGGTTTGTTAATAACAGGCAGTAACATGATAAATTAACATTGATGGGAAAACAAGGAACTAAGCATTGTTTTTAAAAAGCGAATCTAATTAGTTTTTATTTTTAGAAGTTGTTCTGGTCTTCCCTGCTATTTAATGTTCTATTTGTTTTTCCTCCTTAGCAGAGTTAGCCAGGCCCTCTGTCTGGTACGAGATTGAGTGTGATTCTGGGGATGTAAATCAGAATGTTTCTGGAATGAATTGCATTGTGTAGGTTATTTCTATTTAAGAAGTAGCTGCTGGGCGTGGTGGCTCATGCCTGTAATCCCAGCACTTTTGGAGGCTGAGGTGGGTGGATCACCTGAGATCGGGAGTTTGAGACCAGCCTGGCCAACATGGAGAAACCCCATCCCTACTAAAAATACAAGAAATTAGCCAGGTATGGTGGTACATCCCAGCTACTTGGCAGGCTGAGGCAGGAGAATTGCTTGAACCTGGGAGGCAGAGGTTGCGATGAGCTGAGATCATGCCACTGCACTCTAGCCTGGGCAACAAGAGCAAAACCCCATCTCTAAAAAAAAAAAAAAAAAAAAAAAAAAAAAACAGAGAAGTAGCTACGAGAAGATTCGAAACATATTTTGCATATTTTGCCTCTAGTCACTTCAAGTTTGTAATCTGCCTGCTGCTGGAGCTGCCTTTGCAGTGAAAATCAGAACTGGCCTAATGATGCGAAGACAAAACCAACAGAAACTACCAGTGTCATTGGGACATATTAGTGGAATGGACTTTTAATTTGTAAAATCCTCCAAGGCTATGTTTATTTGACTGGATGTAAATATAGACATGAAGTAGTTTGGAGAATTTGTTGGGGGAAGGATAGGAAAAAAATATTCTCACTGGGCAGTCAACAGTGCTTTTTAAAAAATAAAAAAAAAATTTAAAACCCCATTATTGCTGTTGAAGAATTTGCCATCTTTATTAAGAATTCAAAATGTCTCAGAAACCTTGGAAAATATTTACAAAACAACTAACCAATGATTGGGAAGTGTATGCAAGCTAAATACACATGCCCTCAGATTACACAAAGAAGGTATTACTAATAAAACCTCATATTTGCACACAGTTTTTTTTGGCATTCAAATCACTTTTTTTTTGAGACAGAGTTTTGTTCTTTTTGCCCAGGCTGGAGTGCAATGGCACAGTCTTGGCTCACTGCAACCTCTGTCTCCCAGGTTCAAGCAATTCTTCTGCCTCAGCCTCCTGAGTAGCTGGAATTACAGGTGCATGCCACCACACCTGGCTAATTTTGTATTTTTATTAGATATGGGGTTTCACCATGTTGGCCAGACTGGTCTCAAACTCCTGATCTCAGGTGATCCCCCCGCCTCAGCCTCCCAAAGTGCTAGGATTACAGGCATGAGCCATTGGGTCCAGCCTCAAATCACTTTAGCACATACACACCTAAAAGAATAACTAAACTTTAAAAGACTGATCACACCAAGTGGTGGGGAGGATGTGCAGAAACTGCAACACTATATACTGCCAGTAGGAATGTCAAATAAGACAAACATTTTTGAAAAATAGTTTGGTGGTTTCTTAAAAAGCTAAACACATGCCTATTACATGATCTAGCCATTCTATTCCTAAGTATTTACCCAAGTGAAATGAATAGGTATGTTCACACAAAAATTTGTGCACAAATGTTTAAAGCAGCTTTATTTGTATTAACCAAAAACTAAAAGCAACCCAAATGTCTTTCAACAGGTGAATAGGTAAAGAAACTATAGTATATCCATACACTGGAATACTATTCAGGGATAAAATGAAATAAGCAATTGGTACACATGACAACATGCATGAATCTCAAAATAATTATGTTGAATGGAAAAAGCCAGTCAAAAAAAGAGTATCTATGATGTGATTTTCTTTATATAAAATTCTAGAAAATGCAAAGTAATCTATGGTGACAGAAAGCAGCTTGATTATTGCCTGGGGATCAGGGAGTGAACATAGTGGTAAGAAGAACAGGTTACAAAGGGACAAAAGGAAATGTCGGGCATGATGGATGTGTTCATTGTATTGACTGTGGTGATGATTACACAGAAGTAACTACATGTCAAAACCTCAAGGCATACTTTAAATATGTCCATGTGTTTTATGTCAATTATACCCAATAAATATGTTAAGAAAAATTATTTTCACACACATAATTGAAGTTTTATTCTCATAATAAAATTCTGAAGTGGTTAGGAAAGATATGATTTTCATCTTTCAGATAGAAATACTATGGTTCCAATGGGGGAAAAAAACCCATAAATTACAAAGTATTTAGGTTAGAACTACAACCTTGTCTCTTCCAGGAATATGTTTGCTATCTGGAGCTGCCTCTGTGGTCTTTAACAATTAAAAATTGAGTCCATGTCTCTTGGGAGTATTGGTTTCTCCATGGCAGCAGTTCTCAAAGTGTGGTCTATAAACCTCCTGAGGAATCCCAAGACCTTTCAGAGAGTCTGTTGAGGTCAAAACTATTTTCATAATAATGCTAAGAAGACATTTGCCTTTTTCATGTGTTGACACTTGCCCCAGTGGTATGAAGGCAATAGTAGGTAAGCCTGCTAACTCCTTAGCACCAATCAGAGTAGTGGTACCAAACCATATGATATGGTATGCCTGTGTTCTCACCCAAATCTCATTTTGAATTGTAGTTCCCATAATCCCTAAGTGTTGTGGGAGAGACCCAGTGGGAGGTGATTAAATCACGGGGGTGGTTACCTCCATGCTGTTCTCATGACAGTGAGTGAGTTCTCATGAGATCTGATGGTTTTATGTGGGGACTTCCTGCTTTATTCAGCACATCTCTCTCCTGCTGCCGTATGAATAAGGACATGTTTGCTTCCCCTTCTGCCATGATTGTAAGTTTCCTGAGGCCTCCCCAGCCATGCAGAGCTGTGTGTCAATTAAACCTGTTTCTTCTATAAATTAGTCTCAGGTATTTCTTTACAGCAGCATGAAAATGAACTCATACAATAAATTTGTACCTTGGAGAGTGGGGCGCTGCTGTAAAGATACTCCAAAATGGAGAAGCAACTTAGAAAGTGTATAACAGGCAGAAGCTGGAACAGTTTGGAGAGCTCAGTAGAAGACAGGAAGATGTGGGAAAGTTTGGAACTTCCTAGAGATTTGTTGAATGGCTTTCACCAAAATGCTGATAATGACATGGACAATGAAGTCCAGGCTAAGGTGATCTCAGTTGGAGATGCCAAACTTTTTGGGAACTACAGTAAAGGTCACCCTTGCTATGCAAAAAGACTGGCAGCATTTTGTCCCTGTCCTAGAGATCTGTGGAATTTTGAACTCGAGAGAGATGAATTAGGTTATCTGGAGGAAGAAATTTCTAAGTGGCAAAGCATTCAAGAGGAAGCAGAGCATAAAAGTTTAGAAAATTTGCAGCCTGATAATGTGATAGAAAAGAAAAACCCATTTTCTGGGGAGAAATTCAAGCCAGCTGCAGAAACTTGCATGAATAATGAGCTAAATGTTAATCACCAAGACAATGGGGAAAATGTCTCCAGAACATGTCAGAGACCTTCATGGCAGTCCCTCCCATCATAGGCCTGCAGGCCTAGGAGGAAAAAATAGTTTTGTGGGTCAGGCCCAGGGTCTCCCTGCTGTGTGCAGCCTAGGGACTTGGTGCTCTCCATCCCAGGCACTCCAGCTATAGCTAAAAAGGGCTAAGATACAGCTTGGGCCATGGTTTCAGAGGGTGAAGGCCCCAAGCCTTGACAACTTCCACATGGTCTTGAGCCTCTGGGTGTACAGAAGACAAGAATTGAGATTTGGACACCTTTACCTAGATTTCAGAGGATAGATGGAAATGCCTGGATGTCCAGGCAGAAGTTTGCTGCAGGGGTGGGGCCCTCATGGAGAACCTCTGCTAGGGCAGTGTGGAAGATAAATGTGGAGTCGAAGCCCCCACACAGAGTCCCCACTGGGGCATTGCCTAGTGGAGCTGTGGGAACAGGGCCACCATCCTCCAGACCCCAGAATGGTAGATCCACTGACAGCTTGCATAGTGCACCTGGAAAAACTGCAGACACTCAACACCAGACTATGAAAGCAACCAGGAGAGTGGCTGTACCCTGCAAAACCACAAGGGCAGAGCTGCTGAAGGCTGTAGGAGCCTACCTCTGGCATCAGCATGACCTGAATGTGAGACATGGAGTCAAAGGAGATTACTTCAGAACTTTAAGATTTAATTAATGCCTCATTGGATTTCAGACTTGCACAGGGCCTATAGCCCCTTCATTTGGCCAATTTCTTCCATTTGGAATGAGTATATTTATCCAATGCCTATATCCCCATTGTATCTAGAAAGTAACTAACTTGCTTTTGATTTTACAGGCTTATAGGTGGAAGGGACTTGCCTTGTCTCAGATAAGACTTTGAACCTGGGCTTTTGGGTTAATGTTGGAATGAGTTAAGACTTTGGGGAATTATTGGGAAGGCATGGTTGGTTTTGAAATGTGAGGACATGAGGTTTGAGATGAACTAGGGGTAGAATGATACGGTTTGGCTGTGTCCCCAGCTAAATCTCATCTTGAGTTATAGTCCCCATAATCCCCACTTGTTGTGGGAGGAACTTGGTGGGAGGTAATTGAATCATGGGGGCAGTTGCCCCCACACTGTTCTGTTGATAGTGAGTGTGTCCTCATGAGATCTGATAGATTTATATGGGGCTTTTCTCACTTTACTTGGCACGTCTCTCTCTAGTCACCATGTGAAGAAGGACATGTTTGCTTTCCCTTCCACCATGATTTTAAGTTTCCTGAGGCCTCCTAAGCCATGCAGAAATGTGAGCCAATTAAACCTCTCTCCTTTATAAATTACCCCATTTTGGGTATTTCTTCATATTAGTGTGAAAACAAACTAATACACCATACTAGTTGCCATTATATTCTTAACTGCCAGAAACTCATAGCAAAACAAATAATTATAAAAAAATGCTATGAAATCAAAGATATTTCCATTTAAGAATGTTCTTGAAGAAGCAATAACAATTATTGATTTGATTAATTCTTAACTCTTGGGAATCTCTATTTTGTATTCTGGGTGACAAAATGAAAAATGTGTTATGTTACATACCAAATTATAATTATTGTCTCAAGGAAAATCACTTGTGTGATTGTTTGAGTTACAAGCTGAACTAGCCACTTTCCCCCCATGAATCACCACTTTTATTTAAAAGAATTGTTGACAAATTATGTTTATTTAGATTTAGGTATTTGGCAGACATCTCAAAAATGAACTAGTTGAGCCTGTTACTTCGAGGGGAACAACTGTGTTAATTGCCAATGAAAACACACAAGTTTTCAAGCAAAAGTTAGAATTTGGGGAAATATGTTGACAGTTTCCCAATACTTAAAGACTTTTCTAATAAACTTATGGTAATATTAGTGCATGTAATTTAAAAATTTCATATACTTAAATGTGACAGTATGTAAAAGACCTGCATAACCTAGTGAGCCAATATTTTCCAAATGACCAGTATTATAATATGATATAAAGTCATGCACAAATGAAAGAGCCATTCAAAGTAGACCAATGGACTTTACTATGATAGAGTATGAAAAGCTCATGAATATGCTTTTAGATTCCATACTGTAACTAACCTTTAAGATATTATCACTTGTTGAGTTTTGGTGTCGTATCAAAGAAGGATACACACAATTGTACTGGAACGGTTACTTAAATATGATCTTCCTTTTCCAATTACATGTCTGTGTGTGAGGCTGAATTTTTTTAATACATTTCAACCAAAAAAATAGATATATGCCCACAATATATGTGAGAATCCAGATGTCTTCTGTTAATCTGGACGTTAAAGAAATTTGTAAAAATGTGATGTAATGCCACTCTTACTATTTTTTGTTGTCATTTTGGAAAATATAGTGATTTTTTTCATTAAAATATTATTTATTTAACCTATAATAAATTTATTATTGTTTTTAAAGTGAATTAATAAATATATAATGATTAAATCTCTCAGTTTTAATTTTGAACATGATAGACATTGATAAACATAAGCCATATAAACAAAACTTCTTTGGGATCTGTGATAGGCTGAGTATTGGCCTCCTAAAATCGTCCATATTCTAATCTCCTAATGTGACTCGATATGGCAAAGGGACTTTACAGATGTGATTAAGTTAAGGATCTCAGGATGGGGAGAGTATCTTGGGTGATCTGGATGTGGTTGACGTAATCACAGGAGCTCTAGATGAGAATAAGTGGTAGGAGAAGTGATGCCAGAAGCAGAGGTTGTGGTGATGTGAGGTAGGGATCATGAGTCAAGGACTGCAAGTGGCCTCTAGGAGCTGAAAAAGACAAGGGACAGACTCCCTTCAGAGCTTCCAGAAGGAACCAGTCCTGTTGACACATTTGCTTTAGCCCAGTGAGACTGGTTTTGGATGTCCTGCCTTCAGAATTGCTAGGCACTAAATTTGCATTGTTTTGTACCACTAAGTTTGTGGCAATTTGTTATAGCAGAAGCAAGAAAACTAATACAGGGACCTTGATCATTTTTAAGTGTAAAGGAGTTCTGAAATCAAAAAATTTGCAAGCCATTCCTCCATAGTAACCAGAGCCAACAGTGGAAGTAGATTCTGGACAGAGTGGACTGGCCCCAGTACATGCCCATGTTCCAGAAGGATCCAGTCTCCTCCAGAGTCCCAGGGTGATCCTAGAGAACCTCAGAGCTCCTTCAGGACTTGCTATGTAGAAAGTGCTCTATAAATATGTATTAAATAAAGGATTAATAAATACATGGCCCTCCTACATTTCATTACTTAAACAGGCCACTTAAGACAATAATTTATGGATCTCCTGCTCAATGCTACAACTGTTAGGTGAGACCTTACTTTGATCCATAAAACACTGTACGTTAAGTCCAGAGTGGCCCAGGGGTTGCCTGAGTTACAGAGTTGGCAGGTGACAGCCCTGGTGTCAAATCTAAGTCTGGTCCTGAAGCCCATGTTCTTTCCACCATGGCCTCTCTGGATTTGCATGAACTCGCCCAATGTCAAATAGACACTAAACTACAGTTGGTGTTCATTAATAAATCAGATTCATTTTAAGTGTCCAGAAAATAAGGCTGAACCTAATTCTAAGAACAGGCTGGGTGGGCTGGGGTAGGTAGGAAGGGTGAGTGGGTAATCACTATTTCCTCAGTGCCTGCTGTGATGACCACCTGCTTTGATTTCACCAGGCATCGCATCTTCTGCATTGGCAAAACTCTCAGGTAATTCATCCAAAGAGTGATTTGTTTTCACGTGGATGAGTTTTTTTCTCTACAATTTTAAGTGAAAGAAATAGGTAAGTTATAGTATGGAAACAATGGTTCCCCTGCTTGTACTTCTGTGGCAAGCATTATATCTAATACAATTTACCAGAAATTGTCATCATTATCATTTGTCTGCTGGACATGGTTTGGCACTCAGAATGGAGGGTTACCATGATGCCTCTGATCTTCAGCAATTTTTCTTTTTGTTCTGTTTCACTTGGAAAATGTTTTTCTGCCTCATCCTTCACCTAAAATGAAACAGCAAAGGACTGACCAGTCTGTAAGTGACCTTTAGCAGTTTCTCCACCATTGGATGGCTAATAAGTTAATTAAGCTTCCCGTTAATTAACTTTAATAATTACCTTCGATATGGTCCTACCAAATGGTTATTGCCTTGGCTACGGACTGTTAACTCAGCCTGTCAATCAGAATGTGCTCCCACGTTGCCAAGGGGCAACGTGACCCCGTTGGGCAACAAATCATAAAACTTTGCCAGCTTTTGTCTTTAGGAGAGCAGAGTTCCAGAAATGGAGGAACAGTTTGTATCCAACCTCAACGTCCAAACTTCTGGCCTCCTTAAGGTATCTCCATTTTAACGAGGCATTGGCAGAGTGAGTCATCTTGTCTTAATTTAAATCCAGTTCCAAAAGACAGATTTGGTTTTTTTTGAAAAGTAGACAGATTTCGGAGTTTTTTTTTTTTTCTTTTAAAGAAAGCTTTCCTCTTTTAGAAAGACTGACTCACACAGAAGCCATCAATGGTAAATCATTGTCTATGCTAGGATTGCCTTTCAAGTAGAATATTTTCCGACCTCACGTTCGCTTGTCTTGTCCATGTCTAGAGATTATAACCTCCCTGCAAGAGCACGGGCAGAATAAGCCAATGAATAATGAACGTGGGCTTGAAAGCAGCACGGAGCTCTCTCTGGCCACAACGCCCTGCTAATAACTTTTAGCACTGCTTGATGTCAGATGGCACGTGGAGTGGAGATGATACTTGTCAGCTAATTTGGCTTTAATACTCAGAACATTCTGACTGCTCTGAGGTTTTCCTGTAGCCAAATTGTCTCGCCTGTTAAATTTGTAATGTATTTAGGGAACTTCATTTTACATGTTTAGAAAAATGGCCTTGGAGACACGTGGTGCTTTGTCGGGAGGCCTGTGGCCTTTGTTGGCAGCTGACACTGATGCAGGGTGTCAGTGTTGGTGCAGGAGCCAGACGCCACTCCCCAGCTCCCTTGGAGAACTTGGTGAGGTTCTGTTCAGGGCTTCAGAAGAAAAAAAAAATTAAAATGCTGATATTTTTAGTTCCCACTCACTCTTTGACTATGAATAGGAATATGATTGAAATTTCCACCAGAATCTTCAAAGCTGACTTACCTTTAAAGCAAATGCCAAGGGTTTGAAAATTCATTCTAGATGGAATAACGTTGGCATGGACACAGAAGGCCTTAAAAACAGAACCAAAGAAAACAAAACTCCAAGGCTTTCAGCAGAGAGGGGTTAAGGTCTCGCTCCTCTACCCCCACCCCCATCCCCTCTCCCATTCCCACACCTGCAGGGCAAAGGGCAGCATTGCCTTCCAACCTCAAGGGCCTGCACTGTTTGATCGTGGGGAGAACCAGCCTAAGTGTGGCTGGCACAAATGCCCTGGGGTCATGTCCAGCTCTAGAGTAATTGGAGCACTTAAGTAAATGACCTATAGGACACACTGGGTTGGATTCAAGTATTTTCTTGTCACCGTATAGCACCAGGGACTGAAGGAAGCAGGGATAGAGATGAGGGAAGAAGGAGAGGGGAAAAGGGAGGGAAGAAACTCAAAAAATCAAAAATGAAACAGGGCAAAGAAGCAACCGATGCTAATGGAGTCCTGACTAGGGAAAGAGGCTGCTGTCTGTTGTCATTTCTAGGACAGCTGAGTGCCAACGGGGAGAAGCCGAGCCACGATGTGCCTTGTAAACTTTCTTGACCTCAGCCCCTTCTGACGAAGGCACCCACGAGCTCATTTCAGTTGCCTGTGAAGCATGCTAGAAACCTCTGGCCAATATGATTTTCAAAAAATATATATACTTTCTGGCAATAAATAATGGCACCAACATTGGACACACTAATTTTTTTTCTCAGGTCACAGAGAAATCACCATATTGCATGTATTAATTTAAGAATCTGGAACATAAGAAAATGTTCCAAAAATCATCTAGAGCCCATTATATAATATTGTCATATGGTTTAGGGTTTTACACACTGTTGGTATCCTCAATTCGCTTGCTCTCTTGTCCTTCCAGACCTATCCAACAAAATCCCAAACTTGGATCAGATCTGCTGTCAACATGACTTGTTCCTATATCTGGTCTGCAGAAAACGTCACCATTACGTGGCTGGGGGCCACTAGAAAGCACAGCCTCTCACTTCAGCTGAGCCCTCATTGGTGTTTTCATTCCCTTTCCTAAGCCTTGGTCCTCAGCTGCTCCCAGTCTCCTCGTGACTCCTGCAACCCCCACCAGGCTTCCCAGTTCCCACGCTCCTCCTTGGTTCCCAGTTCTGCCCTCTGCCAGCCAGAGCAGAAGCCGGGAAGGCATCTGTAGTCAGCGCCTTTGTCTCCCTCTACATCGAGTCTGCACGATCCACCAATGCTGTCTCCTAAACAGCCCTCCCACTGGCTCCCTTTACACCGTCTGTAGAACCTTTGTCTAAATTCGGGTCCTTACCACCTTTTGTTAGGTGACTACGATGTCCTCCAAATTGTTATCCCTTCCCCCTGATTCTTCACTGCACTGGTCACCTCGAACCTTGCCTTTCACCCTTTGGTCTTCCTTTTACATGAGCCATTGCAGTAAAATGCAGCACACACCAGCACCTCCCCTCAGCTGCCCTGAGGTTTCTCTCGCCCAGGGTGTTTGGGGCCTGCTGGGAAGCCCTTCACTCAGGCACATCCACTGGACTGAGGAAAGTGAGGGATTCACTGCACCCCGACCAGTGAGGGGTGGAAGTGGTGAATGCATGCTCCTTTCACACTGGTGACCACCTCAAGCACACACCCCTCCTTTATTGATCTCCCTTCCTTTCCTGTGTCTCCCCCTGACACACACCCCTTCCCTATCACTGGGATTCCTCCCCAAAGTAAAATGTCCATACCAGCCACCAGCACTTGTCTCAGGCTTAGCATCCTGTATAAATGCAATACACATGCCTAAGTTCCTTCCCTCTAGGGCTCACGTTCTGTAAGTAGAAACAGACTCATTGTTAGATAAATGTAAAACACCATGGTCCGGGCAGACATTTAATATGCACAGAGCTCTTATAGAAGGCCCGGGTAGGGCACTGAACTCAACCTCAGTGGGTCCAGGAAGTGGCCTCTGCTGAGTCAGAAGCTGGACGTGGTGGTGGGGGTGGAAGTGTGACCCAAGGGGTGGGGAGGATGTGCAGTTAAATGTTATTGAATGAATAAATTTAATGTCCTTAGGCATCTGAATTTCTTAATAAAAAAAACTCCAAGCTGCATGCTTTATTCTATAACATACTCTCTGGCTTGTCCATATTTTAGGCTAGTTAATTCCCACATGACAAGAATGTTATACACCTCACAGAGCTGGTTACTTAGTTCGTGTGTATTGGAGTATTTTATGGCAATTTTGCAAGAGTGAAGATGACTTTAAGGAGAAGAAAAACCTGGCTATCTTGTGAATCAACGTTAGCATCAGGGTGTTCACTAACAAAGGAAAGCAAAGTGGTGGCCTGTGAAGATGAATAACAAAGCTTTCCCATTTTCTTGAGGCCTCTCTCACTATGAGCGGTCACTATCTAGATAAATGAGATGGTAAGTATCACTGCCATATGGGTTCAGAATCGCAACAGGGAGATAGCAGGCACCCAGCAACAGAGATGGGGTTTCACCATGTTGGCCAGGCTGATATCGAACTCCTTACCTCAAGTGACCCTGAATCGCAACAGGGAGATATCAGGCACCCAGCATCTGACCAGCTGGAGTTACAGGATTTCCCCTGGCAACATGACTCTACAATAACCCGAGCTGGGACTAACGCCTCCCGCTCCCCTTCACCAACATCTGTAAGCCCCTCCAGAGATGAACACAGTCCTTACGGTAACCTTGTGCTGAACCTCCTCTCATTTTTCTCACTTGGGGTCTAACAAGAAGGTTTGACAAAAGATGAGAGTAATTTATGGATACATTAGGCCTTGCCACCTTAGTTTTAGTCTTCTATTCTGTCTCAAGTGGGGCTGCCCTTTAAGATTGGCTAAAAACATACTTTCCACTCTTCATTTTTGTCTTTTCTCTTATTGTCACTCCATTTGGAGTCATCTTCTCTCTCACACACACACATATGCCTTGTGTCCTATGGTTTAAATGTTTATGTCCCCCCGAACTCTGTATGTTAAAACATAACCCCCAAAGTTATGATATGAAAAGATGGAGCCTTTGGGAGGTGATTAGGCCATGAAGGCTCTTCCCTCATGAATGAGATTAGTGTCCTTATAAAAGGGGCCTGAGGGAGCTCATTCATCCCTTCTGTTATGTGACAACACAGCCAGAAGGCACCATCTATGAGGAATGGGTCCTCTCCAGACAGTGAATCTGCTGGTGCCTTGATCTTGGACTTCCCAGCCTCCAGAACTGTGAGCAATAATTCTCTGTTGTTTATAAATTACTTAGTCTTAAGTGTTTTGTTACAGCACCCTGAACAGACCAAGACACTATATTTGGACTGTCATAGATCCATGCAGTTTCAGGGTGCTGGCTGGCAGAATATCACTTGGGAAAAAACATTTTCTTTTTCACGCTTTTTTTTTTTTGAGATGGAATGTCACTCTGTCATCCAGGCTGGAGTGCATGTGGTAGCACCATCTTGGCTCACTGCAACCTCTGCCTCCTGGGTTCAAATCAAATGATCCTTCTACTTCAGCCTCCCAGGTAGTTGGGATTACAGATTCCCACCCCCATGCCTAGCTGGCTTTTTTGCATTTTTAGTAGAGATGAGGCTTCACCATATTGGCCAGGCTGATATCGAACTCCTTACTTCAAGTGACCCACCCACCTCCAGCACCTAAAGTGTTGGGATTACAGGCATGAGTCACAACGCCCAAATTTCATGTTTTTCTTCCCATCCCAGTTTGCAGCTAGGTAAAGGGAATGTTGTATGCCAAGCTGTGCCCTGGCTATACCTATTTTTTTAAAAAATGAAAATAGTTTTATAATGTAGGTGGTAGTTTTAAAATAGGTCCAGAAATTATTTGATACTCCTTCCTTCAAATGGAATAGAGGCTAATTACCCTACCTTTGGGTGTGGTCTGTGCTTAGTGACTCACTTCTTATGGATACAATGTGGTGGAAATGATGATGTGTTACTCCCTAGATGAGGTCATAAAAGGCACTGCAGCTCAGTCCTTGCTCTTTCCCTTGGGTCACTTGCTTGGGGGAAACTAGCTGCCATGTTGTGAGACGCCCAAGCAGTTGCATGGAGGAGCCCATGTGGAAAGAAACTGAACCCCCACCCCGCCCCACTGATACTCCCTTGCCAGGAGTATGATAGGCCTCCCTGGAAACAGACTCTCCTTCATCAGTGAAGCTTTCAGATGCTGCAGGCATGGGCAATGCTTTTGCTGCAATCTTATGAGAGACTGAGCCAGAACCACCCAGCTAAGTGGCTCCCACATTCATGACTCACAAAAACTGTATCAGATAATATTTATTGTTTTAAGCTGCTAAGCTTTGGGGTAATTTGTTACATAGCAATAGATAATATAGTCTGCACTCAGATTATTTCCTGTGAGAACTAGAGGTGAAAGCTAAGTATCTGTGTCATGTCAGAGTGTCTAAGGCTGTTAAAGCAATGACCAAGGACAGGAATTACTTTGGAGTTCTTAGTTTGAGAAGCTTGACCCAGAGGCAGATAACAGAACTTGTTTGATTTTTGTTTACACTCTCTTCTCAAAGAATGTGCAGCAACCTACAACAAAACTATGTTCATGGAAGCCATGGTAAGTAGGAAAGAGAAAACCAGGACCAGATAAAAGAAATGGTAATTGTTAAGCATAATGGCTAACACAGTTGCAACAGTTAAACTTTCATCATGACTCTGAGCTTCCTAGTAGCCATGGTAAAAGGGAAAACGTGGCAAGTTCTATAGCTCTTATTACTGGAAAGGAAGCAAAGCTTTTTCCAGCTTAAGTTTAAAAAAATTCTCTTATGGACTTTAGTCTAGATGCTGGTCTAGGTAAAAGACAAGGCTCTCAATCACACTTTTGGCACTATCAGGTTAACAAAATTCATTTAGCTGTTACTTGTGTTCTTTAGTAGGGCAGGTGAAAGAATGACAGTGGTGAGCACTGTGATAGATTACAGAAAACAGGAGGAATTCCTCTGACCTAAGTGCTACCAGGCCTTTTGAAAGTGGCAAGTAAATGTATGTTAAAATATTTTTGATCTGAGTTTTTCTCTCTTTTTCTGTTGGTATATATATAGCACAAAAGCACTTCTTGGGCAGCAATTTAAAATAGCCCAGTTTCTCTCTCTCTGCTTGTATTCCAGGTCTCGGTTTTGAGCTATAAATTCTTGCTGCTATCTTGGACTTTTCCTGAGAATCTGAATCCTGCAGCACATCCCATCACATTCCACCAATTCTTGACCTTCTGTTGTCCTCACCAGCCCCCCTGGGCTTTGTTCAAAGTCCTGCAGGGAGCCCGCAGAGGCGATGGAATGCACAGGCTGTGGGAGCTCAGCTGCGGGGACGGTCCAGGGGCATAACTGGTTGTGTGAGGCTTTCAGAGATCGCTGCTCCGCTGCTGTGCTTCAGAGAGGGCTTGCTACAGCACAGTGGGGTGGCCTCCCGCTGCTGGCTTAGGCCACAGGGATATGGAAACACATGTCTAGTAGAGCTGCTGGGCCTGGGTGAGCTTGAGGGAAGGGAGGCCCCTGGGGGCTAAAATACAAGGAGGCATTCACCCTCCTCTCGTTCCTATGGAGCTGTTTCTTATTATGGCTGAAAGTATGAACTGAACCGTGTGAAGATGTCTAGCACATGGCCGGGAATGTAGTACGTTATATTAATGTTAGTTTCCCTCTTCCCTTTGACTTTCCTTCTTCTGCTCTTTTCTTCGCTCCTCATCTTGCTTCCTTCCTCCTTTCCTTCCCTCCATTCTGCAAGCATCTGAGAGGCACGGCTGGTGTATGTTGGGTTGGTTCCTTCGGGTCCTGGCCCTGCTGTCTTCCCTGCTGGATATTCCCCGTGTCCTCTCCGTGTAATTAACTGCAGCCCACCCTCTCCATCTCCGGAGGCTCAAGCTTTTGCTGATCCCCACTTACGTGGCCAATTTCTCCTATTTTCTGCTTCCATCGCACTGTGTCTCTCTCCTTTTAAATTCTTATCACATTGGTTATTTTATATTATTTGCAAGATTACTTGATTGAGATACCTTTTACAATTATTTGTGGATTACGTCCCTGAGGCTGTAACACATTTCTGGTCACCTTTATAGTCCCAGTACTCAGGACAGCGCCTGAGACATTGCAGGCCCAGAATAACCTTGGTTCCATGAACCAACGGCCTAATGAATGAAAAACTCTAGTTCCATGATTTGTATCGGTGTAAGCCAGTGAATAACAGTTTCTGGGTGATGAGGATGAATGTTTCTACCTAGTGGGGCACACGTAGCACTGAGGATACCATGGGCATCTCAGGCTGCTGGTTGTCAGATGCCTCGGACCCAAAGACGCCACCTCCACACAGTAACACAGGAGAGACAGCCGGGCCAGATTGAGTGACCTCATAAATAAAGCCGTGCCTTCAGGTGTTTCTTAAACACTAGGTGCCTGCATTAATTTGCTAGGGCTGCCATAACGGAATACCACAAATTGGATGAAGCCCCCCGGTTGGCTTAAGCAAAGACAGAACTTTCTTTTCTCCAGTCCTGGAGGCTGAAAGTCCAAGACCGAAGTGTCAGGAGGGCAGTTTCTCCTGAGGCCTCTCCTTGGCTTACAGATGGCGTCTTCTGTGCCTTCACAGGGTCTGCCTCTGTATCCGTCTGTGTCCAAATTTCCTCTTCTTGTAAGGACACCACTCACAGTGGTTTAGGGTCCACACGAATGACCTCATTTTAACTTACACCTCTTGAGTACCTGTCTCTCAATACGGTCACATTCTGAGGTCACAGGGCTCAGGATTTCAATAACAAGTTTGTGGGGCAGCAGGAACAAGACTCAGCCCATAGCATTACCACTAACGCCGAAGTGCCACTTCCTGGCTGAGTGGCTTCAGACAAGGTATTCACCTCTCTGTGCCTCCATTTCCTCGCCTGGAGATAATAAAGCTGTCACCTCGCTGTGAGGTGTGAGAGTGAAAAGCCCTAGACCCCATGCGGCACTGGGGACAGTGGCACGTGGCAACGCTCAGGAAGTGTTAGCTATTATGATGAGTACTTAGCCTGAAGGGGGTTATTGTGGGCATTAGCGTGTAAGAATTGGTCTCTGCCCTCAAGAGGCTGGCAGTCCCCTTACATGGAATATAAATCTAATGAATAAAAGCAAGACATTTTCCATGACGGATGCTGTTTGGAGCACCACTTTGAAAGGGAAAGCCAAGGGGCAGAAGGAACGATGATGGCACGCAAACCTGAGTCTCAGCTGTGCGTCTCCACCTCTCAGCACTGCAGGGCGCCAGCAGCGCCAGGTTCTGTGGTCTCCAGCAGGGCGCTGCCAGCAAGGGGGCTCAGTCCTCAGCATTCTCAGTCCTTGTAGTCACCACCCACCACATTCGTGAGCCGGAGCTGCCAAGGGCTATTTACCCCTCTCCCCCAAAGGTGTTCAGAACCACTTTGCAGGGCTGTGCTTCCCACCCTAGAACTGCTTTGGAGATGCCCCCATGGAACTCTGATCACCACCTGCTGCCGCTGCCACCTGGGGCCGCTCAGTGACCCTGCTTGTCCCCACCATGTCAGCAGGACATGTCTTTCTCTAGCAGGACTGCCACTTCCTGGTTGAATGGCTTCAGACAAGGTATTCACCTCTCTGTGCCTCTATTTCCTCGCCTGGAGATAATAAAGCTACCACCTCACTGAGAGGTGTGAGAGTGAAAAGCCCTCATCTCTTCTGCCTGCACTGGGGCTGGCCAGGAGCTGGACCATCTTCTCTTCCCCTCCTGAGCATGCGCTGTGCCTGCAGAAGCAGCTCATGGCCTCTGTGCATGCTAAGTTTCCATGGATATAGAAAGAGAGCAACTCTTGAGGAGAGGGGATGTTGGGAGGAAGTGGGATGACGTCATAGCTTTGCTCAAACATCACCTCATTAAGGTCATCCTGCCATTCGATCTCAAAGGGATGATACCAGCCTTGCACTGCCTATGCCTTTGGGATGCCATAGATTTTAGTTTTATCCCTGTTTTCTCAATTAGAGTGTAAGGTCCACAAGGGTAGGGATTTTTATCAGCTTTGTTCATTGCTCTGTATCCAGCTCCTAGATGGGCACCCAGCACATAACAGCACAAACATTGATGGAATGAATGAATGAACTCTGGCCCTGTGAACTCTTGACGTCCAGGAACAGGCCGAGGGTCAGAGACAGTAAGTCTTCCTGCTCATGTGCAGGCTCTCGCTGATTCCAGCAGCCAGTCAGACATGAGTGGACCACCCAGAGCCTTTTCAATGTAATTCCATCAGTCATGAAGTTAGTGGGGCTCACCTGAAGGACTGGCAATAGGTAGTCCATCCCAGCTGCGAGAGCAGTGGTTGCAACAATTAATGTTTATGCTATTTATATTAGACTGCTTCGAATTACCATCAACTGATCTCAAAAAAAGTAGGTACTATTATTATTCCAAAACTGAAGCATGAAATGGTTATGTAAATACCCCCAAAACCACATAACTAGTAAGTAGCAGGTCTAGAAATTGAACTCAAATTTGTCTGACTCCCAAGTTCTTGCTTTTACAGTGAGCTCTCATCTCTTTTTGGTTCTGAGGGTATTTTAAGCTGTGTCAGAGCCTGCTCACCAGATGGCTTTTTAATCTCTCTCCTGTTGCTACCTTATTAATCTCTAAATTGTTTAGTGGAGAGGACTGGTACAGAAAGGAGGCATCTACACGGGAGTGGCTTCCTAGAATTGCTGCTGACATTTCACATGGGCCTTGGTGGGTGGCTTAGGTTTGGGTAGAGGGAGAAGAGGCAGGCACACTGGAGCCGGGGAACAACACTGGAATCTGTCTACACGGCAGCTGCCCTTATGGGGATGGAGCAGACATACCCATGTTATCAGCAACACAAAACTGTGAACTGGATTTAGTCAAATATTTAGCTGGTGGTTGCTTCCTGCTTCTGTCTGCTCAGAAAGGGATTAAAAACTCCTTATAATCTTCCATTTTCTAAGAATCCATAATGCACTGAATTTTGGATACTCTTTTTAGAAAAAGGTTGATGCTTCAGGCAGAATTCTGCAAACAGCAACGTCCCACGGCCTGGAAGCTTTCCCTGGGCATGCTCACTCCTTAGAATGCATCATGCTAAGCCCGGGGACAGACAGCTGCTACATGTCCTTTGAATAATAGGCTGTGTGTAGGAGGCTGTAGAGGTTGATGTGGCTCCTCTGGAAACTGAGAGCCAGGAACCTCTCTGGTCCTTGCATCCTTGCAGCATGGAGTAGACACTGCTCTCAGATGAATAAAGTAGAGAGAGGCTGGAAATCTGAAAAGCTCATTTATTCTGCCAACCATAAAGCATTTTGAACTTGCTCCACCCTTCCTATTTTCCATCTGCCTCATTATTCAGCACAGTAATATTTGGGCACTTTGTAAAGAGCGATATTTTCACATAAAGCTATTCCAAGGAGAAGGAAAAATATCTTCATTTGGCGTAAACCACTCATGCAAATTAGCCTAAATAAAAATAAGACTAAAGGCAACTTAGAATATTATTGTACTTTTCCAGGCTCCTGCTAGTCACTGCTATCAGCTGTAGCATCTCTCCATCCTGGATGACAGTGTTGACAAGTAGAGCTTACCATTTTGGAGAAGTCGTTGGTAAAGAACTCACTCAAAAAGAGTGGGCATCAAACATCCTGCACTCAGGTTGTGTTGGGACCACATCCTTAAAGGCAACACAATGTACCAATGATTGGATTTCCTCGAAGTTCATTCCTCTGGGTTTCCATGTTTGGCTCATCACAGACCAGTTCACCAAGGACTTCACGCTCTCTCTGCTTGCTTCTGGGAGATCATTTAAGTAGTGTGTGTCTGTGTGTGTGTATTAAAGTCTAGAGCTATGCAAACTGTACTCTGTGTGTGTGTGTGTGTGTGTGCGTGTGTGTGTATTAAGGGCCAGTGCTATGTAAGCTCTAAATTGTATAGAAATGGTTTTTTCTTCTGGAAAAGAGACTAATATCTCAAGGCCTCTGGCACAGGAAGTCTTTAGAGCAGGATAAATGAATCATTATTCTCATGCCATTGATGGCAGTGAAGCAATTTCTCTACTTTCTCTTCATTTACACCTCTTTCTTTTCTCTCTTTCTCTTCTGTTTGCTTTTCTCCTATTCTTAGTTTTCTTCTGCCTTCTCCTCCTTCTTCTGTGGGTGTGCCTTATGTTTGCTCTGGGTTCCAGGGTCATTCAGACTTAAAACAGTATGTGGGTCCAGAATTGAGGCCATGTTCCATGGCCACCCAAGACAACGGATGTTAATTTTTTAATTAATTTCCTCAATTCATGGTTGAAATGGCATCATTGGGTACAGTCTCAAAGTCCCTCCCGCAGCCTGGTTGTATTTGTGAACCATTCTGAAAGGGGAATCTCAGTCTGCTATATTTATTCCAAGGTTCTATTTCAATCAGGTGTTAAGACAACTGGGACAACACCCTTACTGGACTAGTCACAAAGGAGACAGACATGCCACTACAGTCATCTCACAGCTCTAATTTCAAAGGTCATGAGAACGTTGGTTGTATACACCCTATTGCAGCTTTGATTTGTTGGGGTGGAATTTGCCATGCTACATGAAATCAACAATGCTGACTTTTGAATTTCCTTTTTTTTTTTTTTTTAAATCCTCTCTCTCTGTCCTCTATTGGAACCATGATCTTGCAATCTGTTTTTCATCTGAGAAATGTTTCATGGAGGAAACATGCCAAGAGATAAATGGAGAAGTGCTGAGGTGTCCATCTATAAAGTCAGTTTTTCAGTTGAGTCGGGGAGGAGAACAAGATTTCTGAAGTGTTCTATGAACCCCATTCCTCCAGATGTTTTGTTTATAAGTGAAGCTTCCAAATCTCTGATTTCTTTACCTGAATGCCTTGAGGC
The DNA here is from genome assembly GCA_004027715.1 of Plecturocebus donacophilus. Classification (NCBI taxonomy): domain Eukaryota; kingdom Metazoa; phylum Chordata; class Mammalia; order Primates; family Pitheciidae; genus Plecturocebus; species Plecturocebus donacophilus. The sequence goes on from PVKP010003716.1 coordinate 101,609, forward strand.
CCCCTTCATAATCATCTTCTTCCCATTCTTCCAAAACAGACTTGTTTTCTTATTTTTCCCCTTACCTCAAAGTCTCAATATTTCTATCAGATCAGACTCCAAATCTCAGCCACATGGCTGGCTTGTATAAAAGTCCCTGCTATTTTGTATGCTCTTTGGTATAGTAATTTCACCTAGAGCTATTTCTTTATATTGACACGTGCAAATATTAGGCATAGAGGTGGCCGTCAGAGCATCTGTAGTGAGGTGAAAATCAGAGCAATGAGATTGTTGTTGAATAAACTATGACATTGATAAAATGGAATCGGATGCAATCATTTCAAATGATATAAATGATTGACATAGAAAATGTCTTCAATGTGTTACTTAGGAGAGATAAAAAGACGATTATAAATAGTACTGTTCTGTTTTATTTAAAAAGTACATATGGTTGTTTTAGAAAAGACTATTCATATACATCCAAATGGAAACAATGGTTGTCTCTGAATGACAGGATCAGAGGAAATTTTTATCCTATTTTTTTGATGCTCTATTTTGTGATTTTTAACTTTTTTGTTTATGTGTAACTTCATATATACTGTATAATTTAAATTTTAGTTTCTCCTCTTATTAAAGTATAATTTGTCACTTCTTCAAGAAGTCAGAACTAAACTCAGGAGGAAATTAAAGAACTCATAGAGAGTTCAAAATTAAGCCACAAATGGTGGTTTGTAGAAGGTTCAAAGGTAAGCCACAAAAATGGTTTGGCTATGATGGGGAGTAGAAATGGGATTGGGAAGAAGGGAAGAGAAGGATAAAAGATACAGACTAAAGAGACCACGTCATTAGTTCTACCAGAGGTTTTAGGGGAGAGTTGATCAATCCGTGTGTCTACAAAGGCTCTTTCCCGCAGCAGGGGGATCAGTCTTTCTGCAGCAACTAAAAAATAGACATGACTTCAAAGTCTGGTGTAGGGAATGGGAGGAGAAATTCTCTTTTAGAAACAGTGGAAGGGGAGGCGTAAAGAATTGTGAAAGCTGGGCGATTTCCATGTGCCTGCAATGATTTGTTACTTGGGAAAGAGAATAGAATCAGTGTTAAAAGCCAGATTTCTGAAAGGATAAGAGGTGTAGACCATAGAAAATTACCAGAGGCCACTGCCAGGAAATCACCCTCACAAAGTTAGCCAGGGAAACTCACATAAGCTGAGGTATAAGCCTCTTTTTAGGTGTGAAAGTCAGTATTCTCTGATCAATCCACACCTATGACAGAACTGTGGCCCAGACTGTCCTTAGAACACCAAAGGTGGCCAGGTCAATGGCCCTCAGTTTTTTTCAAGATTATGAGAGGTTTGGAGGAGTTTGTCAAAGAGCCATCAAACTGGCGACATTACCAGGGAACTTAGGTCATAGAGAAACTTTAAAAGAGAATTGCAATTATTTCATCTACTATTTGGAAGAAGGAACAAGATAACATGACCTAATTGTCTGACTCTCTTTAAAATAGGAAAAATGCTAATAAAAAATATAGTCCAGAGACATTTAAGTTAAATTGTTTTGTGACATTAGAAAAACAACAGAAGAGAACTCAAATCTGACAGTGTTTGAAAAAAATACATTTTTTGGTGGAGAAGTAAAATCTCCACCCATTGGAACCTAACTAATTCCAATCCTAAATTAATCAGAGTTCACACTGAAGGAAACATTTGGAAGATGTACCCTTAGCAGAGAATTCTTAACAGAATAAGCTACCAGTCTGATCTGGTATGGCAATTCCCACATGATTATTTATTTGTGCTTAAAAACTGTGAGTGTCTTGAAAATCAGCCCTATTGCCCACACCTACAATTTAGAATGACAGCCCCAAGTGTTGCTAGATTCTAAGTCACCCAAAAAATATTCCTTCATGCTTAGTGTAATCCTCTTACACTAAGAGGTAACATTGGGAGGAACAACCAATGTCATATTTTAGGGAGAATTTTCAATCATGGGGGTAGATGATCAAAGAGGTTTTCTGTTATAGTTTTTCTTTTTGGATAAAGCATCATTTGACAAGAAAATTAAATAAACCAGAATATGCTTCATTCATTAATTTATTCATGTATATAATCACTCAACAAGTGGTTACTGAACACATGATATGTGCCAGGCACAGTGCTGGTTGTGAAGGATAAGGAATAAAGTCCAGGTTCTGCCCTCAGGAAGTCTGCAGTCTAACCAAAGATACCTACCAATTGGGTGCCCTTATGAAATGTACTACCAATATTAAATATGCTGAAAAGTCAAATAGAGATGATTTCATCTATTTCTCCAAATTAATATTTTTATCCATTCTGCAATGTCTTTGCAGTATATATATTTTTTCTTTTTTAAAAGTTTTCTTCCTGGTGTCTGGTATACAGCTAACATGGATTAGTTTCCCAGAGAGTTGTGTTGGCTTCCCTTTGCCCCTCCAGGTCCACTCTCTGCCCTTCTCTACCCTGCTCTGCCTGGGAGGCTGGTCTGTGTGCTCTCTGGCTTTGGGTTCAGTTCAGCCAGCAAGAGGCGTGGTGGAAGATGAGTGGGTGAGGGGATACTGTGATTGGAGTGTTTGTTTACCCACTGCCTCCCAGCCTTTATCTCTCTACAAAGACTCAAGCAGGAAATCCTCTCCAAACAGTACCCTTCATGTCTGAAGGTGGGATGGCTGCCTTCTATTGCTAGTAAGGGGCACTGCACTATCCCTTTTGGTTTCCTGAATCCAATTTACCTCTCTGTAAATAGTCCTTGTATTAAACTCTCCTCAAATGACCTAGCTTAAGGGTACCATCTATTTCATGCCGTCCTGACTGAGAGTGGGGAAAGCCTTCTTCATTAAAGGAAAAAACAAAATATCTATTCTAGATTATTTCTGGGCCCAGCGTTAATGGAATGCTTAGAGAAAGCCTTTAATAGCCTTGTTCATAATTATTCTGTTCTGATATGTAAATCAGTAGCACTTTATGAGACATGATCAGATCGTAGATTTTAAAGCGTTTCTTATTTCTTTCACCAGCTAGGAAACCATAGACCTGCTAACTTCCTCTCATTGCTAAATTCTCAACCTTAACGTAATCCCTTGCCCCAGAACCGGGAACAGTGGTCTTCCAGATTCAGGTTCAACCTGATGTGAGTTCCTAGGGCAGATCTGGACCTCCGACATCAGGGACTTGGCATCAAGAGTCACCGGTGTCTATCCTGGCTGCAATCTGGTGTTCCTGTCCTTACTCCCATGTCTCTCTGTCAATTCTCTTTGGGACTCAAAACTTGAAACTTTCAACATCCTGCCTAGGAATTCTGCAGCCCATGGGTGGCTGCCCCCAGCTGGGGTGCAGTGATAGGTCCTGAGTCTCTGCTAACCAACCACCTGTGCTAGCTGCTAGTGTGACTGGGAGAGGCTGGTCCGCACTTCCCATCCTGCCTTTGTATGGCACCATACTCACACTGAGCGTAAGAAGATAGAGCACTTCCAGAATGCCAACTCACTCATTTTATTGAGTGGCTATTCCGTTTTAGGCACTGTTCTGAGTTCTGGGCAAGTTGGGTTCATATTACATTTAAAAAGTAGGAAAATGAATAAATTCTACTCTCAGAGGCAAAAGGAAGTGAGATAGCTCATCTACTTAAGCCTTAGCTTTAATTCATCATGTTAGTTTCTTTTTTTTTTTTTTTTTTTTTTT